>JAGVVM010007083.1:0-23901 GCA_019149425.1 Psidium friedrichsthalianum
AGATCTCTCTTAATAAAATTCCAGTCGGTAATGTGATACGTATCAATTACTCTGAACACCTGATCTTCCAGTCACAACAGCAAAAGGAACCCGAAAACCCCTTTTAACTAGTCAAACCAAGTCGGCTCACAAGTCACAATGTGCACATTGGTATACAGTCTAGCACAGAGAAAGTGACTGAGTTGTATTCTAATTCTACATCCATCAAAAGATTTAATGTTTTCTCTGGATAGCAAGTTGGCAAAAAAAATCCCTTTCTGAGATCAACTATGGCCTGTTTACCAATCTTCGAGTCGAATACAGCACTTTTAACTACCTCCATTACAGACGTTTAATTCTTTGATTGTCAACGGCCAACCATGTTCTATTGGGTATAAACGCATTGAGCGCAATTCACCGCACTTTGCAAGGAGTCCAGACCACAAGAGAATTTAAACACATCTATATAGGCATATCCCTCCATAACACTGTTCAACGATATACAAAAAACCTTTCAACCAGCTACTTTGAGTTGGAATGAATAGAAGAGATCCTATGAATTGCGACGACAGGTATTTCCTGTTCAGTACCGAGCTGACAAATAATGCCAAGGAGGAGTCAGAAACAAAACATTTTCCTCAGAAAATTGTGATTGAAGTACATCCGTTAGCGACTCTCTCGAGTGTGCATTTCTTTCACTTCACCTATAGCTGCATAATAACACTCGTAGCACCTTTGATACCTACCACTGTAAATTCTTACGTACCGCTACCACATGACTGCAAAACAACCCTATACCAAGCAGGCAATGGTTTCATCCGGCACTGGATACAAATGAGAAATTTAAATTATTACATTATTAATGTCCATTGTGCCGATCGTACCATCCATCTTTGATGTCACTTCCATCTCATCTCTCCCCAATCAGTGTGACCACAAGCGTCCTCAGTCCAAAATTCTTGCAGTCAATCTCTTGGTGCCATAACAACTTACTGTTTCCTCAGAGTTAGGCAAGATGACTTGTGGGATAGTAAACCTGCACAACTTCAGAATAAAACAACCCTCTCTCTGATATAGCACCACCTTGAATACGTCAATGCAAAGCATCTATCCGCGCAATATGACAACTCGCCCATAAGACGAACTAGCTAATGGTACAAAATACATCTCGATCACATCCGACATGTCTGCTTAAGAACCGCATCATTCTAAGTGCCTAAGTTCTTGGTGAAGGCAATTCAGTTTTTGCAATTGCGTGTGTCCTATGGACACCTGCGCATTCTCTTACCGAGGCCTTTCACACGGTATTCAGGTTTGCTCTGACGAAGAGCCATTTTGGCGTCGATTGACTTCTTAAGTTCCTCTTGACGAGCAACATTTTCCTGGTATAAGTAAATACAACAGCCGCTGCCGAATCAATTAGCTCATCGAGACGTTAAAATAAATACTTCACATTAGCTTGCAACTGAAACGGGTAACGTGTCATGGGCAAGATCACAATTCTCAGTAGCAGACAGAGAACCCACCTCATCGTCCTGCTTCCCGTGTTGCTCACTGCCAGAAACGACTTTTCTCCTTCGTTGTTATCCATCTGCTGTGTTTTCCTTTTCCTATAAACCCTGGATGAAAATACTAACACTTAGTTAACAAGATGCTGAAATGGAGATCGCAGGCCACCGAGAGATGAGAAGCACATAAGAGCCGCACTTCAGAATAGGAACCCCTTGAAAGAAACCAGAAGCACGGCGGCGACAGTGACTGGGCCGAGGAAGATGGAAGGAATTGATTCGAACCGAAACCCTAGCTGGAGGAAGAGGAAAAGCAGTAGAGTCCACGTGCGTCTGGCTCCGGTTCCGTATGAACGCAAATTGCTTACCTGATCGGAATCGCAGAGGGCGTCGCCGGCGCGTGTGGAGAAGTAGAAGGCATGAACTGAGAAATGTTCGCAGAAAGAGAGAGCCCAGGGGTCTGAAACAGGGTCTCTCGTTTTTGTTATCCTTTATGATGTGATTTTGTCTTGCACGAGGGGTCGTACTGGTCGAGCATCAAAGTCCTAAAACTCGTCGAAGAAGCGTGCGATAAGTATTAATCTTTTTAAAAATATCAATCAATTCTAAAATTTATCATAAAAGTATAATTAAGTCTTAAAAATTTCAAAAAATAAAATCAAATTCTAAAAATTATCACAAGATCTAATTAGGTCCTAAAACTTACGAGGTTTTGATTGGGTCTTAAAACTTTCGAGAAATGTTAAATTTTAGGACTTCATTTCCCCTTTTTAAAGTTTTAGGCAAAATGACACATGAAGTATCAATATTTATATACGATACTCACTTTAGTGTCAATATTTTTTATCACTTAAGTGCCTATTTTTTTGAAAAATAATTATTTGAGTGTCAACTCCGGTGAACGTTGCTGAAAATTTTATGTGGTGTCTACGTGACTCGCCAAAGATCCAAGTCAGCTAAAGAAAAAACGAAAAATTAAAAATAAGCTAAATAACTAAAAAAAAATGAAATAAAATGTTGCAACAGTAAGAGCTTGCACAATCCTCGTCGCCATCTAGGGGGATTGCTGACAATGGCCGGCCTTGGCAACAACCCCGCCCCCCCCCTCGACCCATCCCCCACCGTTGCCGGCCATTGCTAACGGTGGTGGGGCAAGGACGGCAAGGGCTTATTTGATTTTTTTTCTTAATTTTTAGTTATTTAGTTTTTTTTAAAACTTCAATATTACGTGGATAATGTTTTAAATTTTTAGCTTTTTCTTTGCCATATGTATTGCCTTTTTTTTAAACAAATCCACATAATATTAAAAAAATTAATTAAAAATGCCACGTGTACTTTTGGCCAGAATTGATACTTAAGTGATCTAAAAAATATTGGTACTGATGTGAGCATTGTACATAAATATTGGCACTTCGGATATCCTTTTGCCATTTTTAAAAACGCAACTACACTTTTGTATTAAGGTTTAATGTGTTGCATCACACAAAAGTGTAGTTAATGCGTTGGAAGTCCTAAAACTTGACACGAAAATACAGTCGAGTCTTAAAAATTTCAAAAAGTATAATCAAGTTCTAAAACTTGTCGCAAAAGTGCAATCAAGTTCTAAAACTTGTAAAAAGTGCAATGAAGTCCTAAAAACCTGTCATGAAAGTAAAATCGAGTCATAAAACTTTCAAAAAGTGCAATTAATGGAATCACTTATCAATGCTATCTGAGTCATAAAACTTTTAAAAAGTGCAATCAATGATAACTCGATTGTACTTTTTTGAAATTTTTAGAACTTAATTGTACTTTCTTGATAAATTTTAAGAATTAATTACACTTTTTTGGAAGTTTTATGACTAATTGCATTTTGTGACAAATTTTTAAGACTTTCAATACATTTATTCATATATATATATATATATTTCACAATTATGTGTATATATATTTCATTAATTACGTTGCGTACCATAATGGAATTGGAGTTCATAGAAAATTTCTACCCATCTTATATGTTTAAATTTGCTAAATCAACATTTATCTTAACGACATCCATATTCTTATTTGAGAGAAATTATGTGTCCATTAACAATAAGCTAAATTTTTGCTCTTTATATTATTATACCTTCACGTAAATGGAGAATTTTTTTTTTACATTTTTAATGTATCTTAGTAATCTAATAAATAGAAAATAAAGTTCGTGTATAAGTTGTTGTTGATTTACTGACACTCTACGTAATATTGAGGTACTTGCATGGTAGGCACCTATATAACTCGTTTTAAATAATTATTCACAATTTGCATCCATCTCTAACCACATGTGTTATAAGAACGACATGGAATATTGCTTAGTAGTGCATGTAGTAGCACTTTCATAATAGGTTCATTCATTCAAAGACTCTCATAACTCGTGATTGGTATATATATGCGGCTGATGTACGTACCTGGCCCTTGCGTTTGCCTCCCCTCACGTAGTGATTTTATATATATATATATAAGAAGTACATAACAAGAATCCCTTATAATAATAATAAAAAGGGATATATTCATTAGAAGTCCTAAAACTTACTACCCAAATATATGTTGAGTCATAAAAATTATTACCAAAATACAATTGAGTTCTAAAACTTGCAGAAAATGCAATTAAATCTTAAAACTTATCAAATTAGTGCAATCAAGTCATTTCGTTAACTTTGTCTAATTCAGCTAATGAAAAATGTCGACGTGAAATTTTTTATTGCTTTCTCTCTCCTACGTGGCACTCATGTGGTTGGAATCAAAAAGATAAATCCAAAATAACGCTGTTTTGGTCCAAATTTGACTTTAATATATATTTATATTAAAAAAAGTAAAAAAAAGAGAGAGAAGCAAGACAAGCGAGGGCATGCTTTTGCCTTTTTTTATAAAAAATTATTTTATTTTTTAGTATAATTTAACTAATATTTATAGGCAGAATGACACTAAGAAATGCCAAAGTTTGTGTATGACGCTCACTTTAGTGTCAATTTTTTTTTTTTATCGCTCAAGTGCCAATTTTTTAAAAAAATGGTCATTTGAGTGTCAACTCTAAGAGGCTCACTGAAGGATCCTGATCAGCAATATATAAAAAATAAAAAATAAAAAAGGCGTGTTGCATGATCGCCACAAACAAACCCCTATTCTTTTTTTCTTTTATTGTTGTTTTAAAATTTTTCTTTATTTTTTTTATTGTTTAGCTTATTTTTAATTTGAAGATTGAATTTTTAAAAGAAATTTGCCACGTGGATTGATTTTTTTTTAAATTGCCACGTGAGTCCATGTGGATTGATTTGTAATCATAAATGACGTGTTACTAAAAGGATTGGCTTATAAATGCCATGTATTTTTTTTCGGAGTCTCTCGTCATTGGCACTTAAGTATTTATTTTTTCTTTAATTTGGCATTCAAGTGAGCTTACAAAAATTTTTAACGCCAAAGTGAGTGCCATACACAAACTTTGTCGCTTCTAGTGTCGTTCTGCCAATATTTATATAAAAAAAATCAAATTTTAACCAAATGACATTGTTTTGAATTTATCTTTTTTGTTTTAGCTATATTAGTGCCTAGTAAGAGGGAGAAAATAAAAAAAATGCCATTTCAGCATTTTCCGTTAACCAAATTTGACGAAGTTAACGGAAGGACTTGATTTCATTAATTTGATAAGGTTTTAAGACTTGCTTGTACTTTTTGCAAGTTTAAGACTCAATTGAATTCTAGTGACAAGTTTTAGTGATTTCTAATGAATATATCCGTAAGAAAAATCTTTTATCCACAAAAAATAACTTCATATACCATATCTGCTTCATTTAAAAGCAAGCATTAATCGATTACTCCACATTTATATAAAATCGCAGTGGAAAATCCATCGTCGTTCGAGAATTCTTCTAGGTATTATTTTTTCTGTACCAAAACCGCTTTCCGATTAAATAATTAACTTCTCTTTTGTTTTTGTCGGGCGGAATTCTTTTTCAAAATTCTTGTGGTCTCACAGTTACAAACGGCACCGCCGCACAGCCAACAACCCAACGTGTGACCAAAAATATCCGCACCAATTCCAAAAAAAATTGGAAAACAAGTCGACAGCGGTTAATATGGTTACGAGGTTGACGACACGCTGACGTCAAAAAAAAAAGGCAAATCCCAGATTAAAACTTCCTTTAATAGCCACGATCAACAATCAATCCCAGGTTTTGATCTCTGGTTTCGCCTTGAAACATCTGCTTCAAGCCTCGACAAACAAAGCATCCTCAGACAAGACCCAGCAAACGGAGGATGGCAATTACTTCGTCCCAGAAAATCATCTCCACTTGGGCCCTGATCGCCATGCTGCTGGTCGGTCAGACCCTCGGCGCGGAGCCCACGGAGCCCAAGGAGGTCCCCGTCGATGCTCGCGTCACGACGATGGACGTCAATGCCGCGAAGTTCTAAGGTCGGGATGCCGCTCTACCGAGACGAAGAATCCTCAAGTTCTAATTCCTGCTTTCAAGATCGACTCGCTCCTCACCGCGAATCCACAGAATGGAGTTTGAAAGCACGGATTCCTCAGAAACATGGGTGCATTTGTTTAATTTCTTTGTTTAGAAATTAATCGTGCGTGTATGGATTTTATTCGAGGGATGACTTACTGTTTTTTGATGCAATTTCCCAAGTTTATATTTCTATACTCTTTTGTTTGTTTGGCCTGTTTGTATTCCCATAACAAGGCAGGGATGACTTGGGGTGCTTCAATTAAAAAAAAAATGGTAATGTCTCGAATGGAAATTTTAAAATTTGTTAAGGTGCGGTTTTGGCGATTAAATGTGTTAGCTTGATTTTCGAGCAAGTGCGTACTAAAAAGTGCGGATTCTTTTTCTCCTTGGAAACTCGATAAATGTCGGAAAATGTAAAATTCGTTCGTAAGAAAATGATCGGGGGCTTTTTCTATAGGCAGCTTATTGTTAACTTGCTCAAACTTTCACGAAATTACGAAATCTTTTTAATAGCTTGCGAATTATCAATTTCTAAACGTACAAAACTAATAAATCTTCGAATTTATTAACTCTTATATTTAGCAAGAAAAACTCTTATACAAAATCCCCTAAGAGATTTTTTTTATGTGTGCTAAATCCAGGCTAAAGTCACTGTAAGTGCCAAAATTTATGTATAACACTTACTTTAGTGCCAAAACTTTCAAACGATCATTTAAGTGTTAATTTTTTTTGAAATTATTCACTTTAGTACCAACCCCGATTTAAGCAGACATGGTTCGCTGGAAATCTGACGTGGCCTATTTTTTATTAATATCTAAGCTGATGTGGCTCATCAAAGTTGGCACTAAAGTGAACGTTTTTAAAAAAATTTGACACTTAAATGATCATTTTAAAAATTTTGATATTGAAGTGATTTTTTTAAAAAAATTGGTACTTAAGTAATCGTTTTAAAATTTTGGCACCAAATTGACCATCATACACAAGTTTGGCTACTGTAGTGTACTTAAACCAGATTTCAAAATAGACAAATGGACCGTCCTCTTTGAAAGTTTCGTGGTAGACGGGAGAGTGACACCGGCATTCGCGGGTGCTTCCTCGTTAGGACGTTGACGTAATTTTCGTGCATGGATTTATATTAGGTCTATCATTGGCACGAAATTATGAACTACGTATTTTGGCGCGAAGCTCCCTGGAAGCTTCGCCGCGACCAGGCCGATGCAAAAAGCACGAGGAGGGGAGAAAACCCTATCTTTCTTTCATTTTCTTGCAACACGATCGTTTCATCCTTCTGGCCAGCCATTGCTTCGAGCCCTAGGACCAAAGAATTCTCCTCCACTTCCTCTGCTCATCTCTGATAACCCCTCTGAGATTTCTCTATTCCTTTCAAACTTGCAGAGAGAGGGTCCCGAAGATGTCCACTGCGTGCGCGACGGAGAAGAGCCCGAAGAAGAATCCAAAAGCGAGGCTGCCCCCGAAGAGAGGACGGATCAAGGTTGGGATCTTCAGGTGGGTTGTCAAGAAGGTGGCTGACATAGCATCATCGACCGCAAGGCTCCGAGAGAAGAAAAGCTGCGCCGCCCACAAGCCGGCTCGGCAACGCTGCTCGAGACCGCGCTGTGCTCACGGGCCAAGCATGAGAAGTCCTTTTTTTTAAGTGCATGATTTGAACTCTGCAATTGTCCTCTTTGATTACGCAGAGAGAGACTATGAATAACTAGCGATTGTTTTTTCTGCTCATGGATATGCTTCGGCTTCTCCTTCTGGTGTAGTGCTTCGTTGGTTTAGATAAGAAAATGAAAACGAATAAAATCTTCGTTTGGAGCCAAAACCTACTTCTGGTATCACATGGACGGAGTAGTTCTTGAACTGTTTGATCCCATCAGATACAGAAAATGTCATCTTGGTTTACTTCACTAACCTATTTGCAGGTTTTCTTGGGGGAATTTTAGATACTTTTCATTTTCGTGCGTAAATTATCATTATAATATTCAAATATTAACCGCTCTTTCTTTCAAAAGCTTAAGGTTTTTGGAGCACTTGACTGTGAATTTATAAAAAGGTCATAGGTTTATGGAAAAAAAAAAGTTTTTCATTAATGTTGAGAGTCCCGAGTCATGTATAATAATTGAAGAAAAACCAGCACTTTTTCATTCTATCGAAATTAATCAGGTCTTAACTCTAGATGTATCACTTACACCCAAGTCTTAAAATCACAATTCCCGAAAAGGTTTCCAGTTGAATTCATCTGTTACATAACATGGAGTGTCGGTATTAAGCTAGAGGAGAATCCGGGTCTATCTAGTGCCCAACGAAGCTAATTCAAAGTTCCAATTTTTTTTTCATTGTTTATATTCTACTATCGAGATATATTGTATAAAATAATAATACCAATGTGGAGACAAAGATGAAGTAACAAGACGTGGCACTCTTTCAACCAGGCAACTATGATGTATTTTCTCACATTGTTATTGTTTTTTGCAAGTTTTCCTCCGCTCTGCCCCGACCACCTAGTCAATTCGTGTGTCAGAGAGAGGGAGAAACGCACGTGTTGTTTGATGCATTGCCCATGTGAACGGCATACTTCTTTTTTTCCAATCATTTCTATGACAAAGGGCAAGATTAGCAACCGTAAACATGATCAGTAGGAACTTTTTTATTCGATACTAAAAGCTTCCTTCCTGTTGTTAGCTTTTTGGAAAATTACCCATGAAAATCACAAAAATTATCCACGTTAGCACCAGCCGTCCTCTTGCGTAATTTGCCGGTGGCGTCCACGTCAACGAATTTTGATCATAATTGATGAAAATTTTAAGAGCAAATTAGCACATGTGTAATATGTTTACCATTTTTTAATGATTTTTCCCTAATTATTTCGATAGGTAAAAGTCATGGTGGCTACGACAGAAAATAATGTTTTGGACACATGGTGAAAAAGACATATTTTTTTTGGCATTTGTATTAGTCCGTTGTATAATGATTTACTGATGATAAGAATCGTTTGCCGATTACCATCAAATCCACCATTTTCGGTGAATCTTTAAAAGCATTTAAACCTTATTATAGTCCTTTTAACTTCTTCTTCCAAGTTGAAGGCCTTTTCAAATTCGAAAAGTACCCTAAAAAAAGTCATTAATCGATTACATTCATATCATTCAGTTATAAACCTTTTCATTTGTCAACTTAATCTTGGACCTTTTGACATTTGTCAATTCAATAATAAATCTTTCAATTATGTCAATTTGATTGTAAATTTTGATGATTGTCAATTTAGTTTTTCCGACTAATTTTGACTGGAAAAATTTTAAGAAATTATCTACGTCAATGCTAGCGGTGCCATGTAGGACGGACAGCATTGACTAGATGCCATGTCATCAATTTTCTATCAAAATCGGTCGAAAGAACTTAATTGGTAAATCGTCAAAAGTTTTATGACTGAATTGATACGATTGAAAAGTTCAGGATAGAATTAGTAAATTGTCAAAAGATTATGATTAATTAGCACGAGTGCAATAGGTTTAGGACTATTTTGGTAATTTTCCCTTTCAAAATCTATTAAACCAATAGTCCATGAGTTATGAGCTGGGATCCATTGGAGACTTATTTTTTGAGAAAGTATTAGTTGCTTTCGAAACATTATATGACCATCTACCCATTTTATTATCGATCACCCCATTACATGATCTTTCTTAGCTCTCCTTCAAAGAAGAATCGCTTCATATTTTTAGGATTTTTTTTAGTAGTTGGGTGAATAATCTGGTGATTGATTGATGCTGCGGTGCTCCTAATAATTTCTCATTTTTCATGTTTGAGACGGTGCTACTTACAGAAAGAACACATTCTCCATCGATTTGTACAATTGTGTTACCAGTTAGTTATTTTGTTAAATAGTTACTCCACGTTATTTAGGATCTATTGCTCGTTTTAGTTATTTTCTGGTCGAATTTCACACATGAATTGCTAATAAACATAGTCCAAGGCCATAGCTTTGTAATTGTTCTTCTCAACTCGAATCGTGGATTGAGTTTTACGTGGACCGACTTCTTTTGCTCTCCTTCCAGTGTCTTCCTTTGGCTTTGTTCGCTTTGCGAAAAAAATGTGATATTTATGAAAGGTGGAACGTCATTTTCAGGAAAATGACATTATTTTTCAGTTTTCGGCTTAAACATGAAAATGAACCAGAAACTATTTCTGTCGTTTAGTAAAGAAAATATTTTTCGTCATTTGATTTTCTTCGTCATCGTTTGGTAAAAAGTTAATAACGTGGACTCCGCCGTCCTACATGGCACAGTCCGATGTTACATAATTTTTTTAATTTTGAAAAAAACAAAAATTTTAATACTTTTTCTTTTTGATTTTTTCAAAATTATTTTAATTATTTTATATTTTTTAATTATTTCCTTTGTTGGTCACTGGTTATGGCGAGGCTCGAGCCTTGCTTTGCTGGCCTTCAGCGAGGCTGACCTTGCCTCGCCAGATCTAGCAAGAATCGAGGTCGTTGGCTAGGGACGAGGCTGAGCCTCACTTGTGGCGATGATGAGACCAATAGAGAAAAAAAACGAAAAACAAAAAACAAAAATTTTTACAGAGAAAAGGGATGTGAAGTTGTGTAGGGGGAAAGAGAAGGAAAATGATTTTCTCTTTTTGAAAAGAGAGAGAATCATGTTTTTTTCACTTTTGTAAGTGTTTTTGTTTTGTTAATGAAAATATTTTTCTTGATTAGCTTTTT
Source organism: Psidium friedrichsthalianum (assembly GCA_019149425.1). NCBI lineage: Eukaryota > Viridiplantae > Streptophyta > Magnoliopsida > Myrtales > Myrtaceae > Psidium > Psidium friedrichsthalianum. The sequence goes on from JAGVVM010007083.1 coordinate 10,683, forward strand.
TTTTTTAGTCGAGAAAAAATTCGAAAGATATTTTTCTGCTATAAATGGCATCGTACAATTTGTTGCCCAGATAAACTTCCAAAATGACTCAAAATAATTAACTGTCGCCCAAGAATTGTGGGCTGTTCATAATTGTTCGTCTGATAAAGATTTTGTAGACTCTGCCATGAAAAGGACTAAAAAATGGAGGGATGTTCTTCGGACGGGGACCAGCACATATCGAAGTGGCCTTTCTGGTATTGCAGTTGAGCCGTCTTGGTTAAAAAAAAAAAAAACGTGACAGCTTGAAGTTCGTGACGGTTCGACCAAAAAACAAGTCCCATGACGGCGCATGGCCTCCTCGCTCACGTGAGAACACTTAGCTAGCCACTGCAGGTTCACACACGCGAATATATTTGAGCACGATATTGTCGCGAGCAGAGATATCTCCCCACTTCGTAAGCGACCACACCACTCATCGTCGCACCGTAGTCGCCCGCCTCGGTGCTGTTTCGCCATTTTCAACCTGTCAATATATTGAATCGAGCGATTCTCAGAATCAATTGCGAGCTTTAAAACACACAAACCACACCAAAGCCAGCACATCGATCCAGATCTACCGATCTAAGATTTTCCCAGCACAACCGAAATCATGAACAATCTTCACCAGACGATGCTTGAAACTTCTAAGGGATGAGACAAAAAGAGGCCAATTCGGAGAGGATCCGAATGCTTAAACTTTCGTGGAAGAACTGTTTATTATTTTAGGTCCTTGGGTTCATTTTCTATTTATGCCTAGCCTTTGTGGTCAATCTGGTATAGGAACCCAAATCGAATCGAAATGTCAAAGAACAAGACCGACCCAAAAATATCCGAAACTTTTGATTCTTGCCGGTTTGGATCTAGCCGGTTCGGATACTTTTGTCGCCCATTTTTATTTTTTTTGTCGAATTGTCGGCCTATTTGACGGCCTTCCATTATGCCCTTCACATCGTTGGAGGAAAAACGGAATATCTCTCTGAACATATGACGGACAGAACAACTGGTTCTTAACATTGCTGATGCTCTTCTTACGCCAGCACGATGATGTCCGTCTGCTGCCACGTCGCACTTTCGGCGGTGACAAATGTTGTCTGCACGTGCTTCTGCGCCTGCTCCTACTTGAAAAGAGGAAATTGGAGGACGGGCCGGTTTGCCATGAGGAAGTGCAAATTGGTGTGCTTCTTTTTTTTTTTTTTATCTGTTTCACTTCATTTTCATTACAGTTTTGTTGAAGATGGATTTGAATTCCATTTTTCTTTGCTTACGATTTGTTCATCCACGGCAAAAATGAGTGGGGCAAATGGATTCGTGGACCCATTTGGCCACCTCTACCGATTCTGTGCCGGACTTGGGTTTCAACAAGATTCACTGCGGCGCTACCGCCACGTATGGCCACAAAAATGTTTAATTTAGAACGTGAATTTTTGCGACAAACGACATTTTTCTGTAAGATATGTTCGCAAAGAAACTATTGGTTTTTCTAATCGCGCGATAATTGTATTTTTGTTTTTTAGGCCAGAAGTCATATTACGTATAGTAATATTTATTATTCGTGCCTATTTCCATCGATCTAAAGTTTCTTGATTTTGATTTATATTTTGATTACCCATAGTTAAATTACAATGAAAAAGTGAAAATTCGGGTCAACATATGAAAATGGGCCAACGTCTCATGTCGTGGATAAATTATTCATTGGTTAGCAATCAGCACGTCATCAACCTACGTGGCATGCATGCTCCAGTCAAAATTGGACAAGTGTGCTCTGATCTGAAATTAAAAAACGAAAGCTAATTTCTCTCTCTCCTCTGGCTGGTGTTAGCTGCGGAAAAAATGAGACAAGTAACACTAAATGCTCTCTCTCCCTCTTTTGCTTCCATTCACAGGCCGTTTTACCCTCTCCTCCTCTTCCCTCGCCTTCAATCCTCGTCGCCGAGGCCACATTACTTGACGAAATGGAGGAAACCGCTCTCCAGCGGTCGAGGAAGGACGACGGGGGCGAGCTCCTCTCCGGAGCCCGCACGCTCACGAAGAAGGCGGCGGCGGAGAGTGAGAGCTGAGGGTTTCGGAGGGGGACTAAAGTTTGGTCTCATGAACGTGTCATACAGTGCATCTTTAAAAGATGCACTGTATGACGCGGTTGCTGTCGTCATAATTTGCTTCCGCCATTATCTAATTCGAGCCCACTGGCACCACCCGTCTCGCCTCCCCCACCTTCCCGCTGGTGTTAAATACGATCCAAACCACCAGGCACACTGGCACACACTCCTCCGCCTCCTCTGCTTGAGATCTCTCTTTTGCAGAGAGAGATCACGAAAATGTCGAATTCGTGCGCAGCCGCGAAGGAGAGCTCGAGTAAGAACTCGAAGGCGATCTGCCTCCTAAGAGAGGACAGGTCAAAGTCAGGATCTTCAGGATGGTTGCGGAGAAAGTGGCCGGGATAGCATCGACGGCAGGGCTCAGGAGGGAGAGAAGCCGCGTTGCGGACGAGCCGGCCTCGGCGCCGCCGCTCAAGAATCAGGGCGTGCTCAGTGGCCGAGGCAAGAGTAGCCCCCAGGCGTCTCTGTATATGTACGATTCGACCCTGCAATTCTGTTGCTGACGTTCTGTTCCTTTCCCGGGATGTGGTTCTTACTTGCTTCTGCTGTAATTTCATCTCTCGCTTTTTTTTATCCCTCCTGTTTTCCACGTCCATTCCCTCTTGCGCTAAGATCAGGGTGTGCTCACTGGCCGAGCAAGAGTAGCCCCCTGGTCTCTGTATATGTACGATTCGACTCTGCAATTCTACTGCTAATGTTCGTTTTCCTTTCCCACTTATGTGTTCTTGCTTCTTCTGCTGTAATGCTATCTCTCGCTCTTTTTTTTTCCCCTGTTTTCCAGTTCGATCCCCTTTTGTTCGTAGCAGCGGTTGAATCCTCGCGTCTGATTCGTTTGATTCAAGAAATGCCCGTCGCCTTTGCCTACCTCTGTTCTTCTTCGTACTCTGTTTTTTGGGGGCCAGCAAGAGCAGAGGTTTGAAAAATGTCCATGGGGGGTTTCCTTCCGTTCATACTCACAAATTGCCTCCCTGAGGTTGAAAGTAGGAAGAGGATGAATCGTTTTCTTGGTCGCAGCCTCGAAGAGAGATAAATCACAATCTCTAAAGAAAATAGAAGAAGAGTTTCTGTTTGTTTTCGTTAACTCGATAATGCCGGTATTAAGTTAGAGGTGTGTGTGGGTTCGCCTTCAGCTAACAAAAAATTCCATTTTCTCTCTCTCTCTCTCTCTCTTTTGGATATATATATATATATGAGCAGAGGCTTTTAATTTTCGTGACATGGGGACAAAAGGCCCCATAAGAGAAAGATTCGTCAACAAGGGATTTGTCGGACTCTTGACGGTACTGGTGAATCGGGGACACAAATGTTATAAACTCACAATAGACGGGATATTATAATATATAGTTTAAACAAATTGTGAGAGAATAAGTAGCGAAAAAAAAAATTTATACCTATTGTATTGGTATCAATTTAGTTTTAAACCCTTCAATTGAGCCAATTTAGTCATAATTTCTTTTTTCAATTGATGCCAATTCAATCAATCGAAACAATTTTGGTGAAAGTTACTGACGTGGACGCTAGCAGTGGTGGGACCTTGCCCTCGCCCTCGCCCTCGACCACGCAGAAAACAGAAAAGGGTAGATAAAAACAAAATAAGATTAGAAATTATTAAAAAAAAAAACCCAAGTTAGCTTCAGCCATGCTCTGTAAACGGCTAGCTTCCTCGTTAGCAATTTCCACCTAGATTGATCGGATGACTGAATTCGATACAAGGTGAAAAGATTTAGGAATAAATTAGTTCTATTAAAGGTTTTATTTGAATTGGTAGCAATGCAATATATTTAGATTTTTTTGGCACTCTTTCCCAAATTGTAATTGAAAAGCTGCAAATTTGATGGAATATCAGTCACTTTCTTGGTCATTGTATCAATCTTCGTGAACGCCGGTATTAAATTAGACGGACCTTGTCCTTGTCCCCAAGCTCTATTGAAAGTTGCTATTTCCTTTTTTCCAATTTTTATTTTTGGCTTTATTAGTGATATATGCTCCGGAAAAAATACCAATGGCAGCAGGGCGCCCGGTGACATCAAATAAAAACTCGTATGTTTTTGAACGTATACGTGTTTAATGATTGCAATAGATAGGAAGGAAATAGGCCATTTTTTTTTTGATGATAATTTGCTATGCAGTTTTGTTGTACGAAGGTGGTCTTTTCTGGTAATTGCAGTTAAGTTGTCTGGTTTTTCTTTGAAAAATATGACTACTTGAAGTTGTGACGGCGCATGATGGTCTCCTCCCCCGCGTGGACGCACTCAGGTTAGCCATTGCAGGGTTCACAAAGAGAGGAAACTTTCCATTTTTACTATTTTGAATTATTTAATTTAAAGTGTGTTTTTTCACAAAAAATTCAAAATTTTAAAAATATTCTTGAAAAATGGGTAGTTTATTCGTTTAGAAAATTATTTTAAAGGGAAAAATTTTCATTATTGTCAATAATTTATGCCTAACTATTATCATGAATGATAAAAATAGTTATCATTATTCATTTTTGTAAGCGATACAAGTAATATTTTTTTGAAAAATATTTGCCAAATTTTGAGTTTTTCATGAGACAAACAAACCAAATTAGAAGTATATAGCTGATCTATGTTGGCTTAGAAAAAACAGGGTTAGTTGCATACAAACCTAATTTTGCAATTCAAATCTTTACAACGAATGTCCCCGTTTGTATGCATAACCTAATATCAAAAGTTTGAAATGTTAAAAAAAAAACAGTGGAAGTGGACCGATTTAATAAAACGACAAGAAGAATTAAACGAACTGTTTTTTTTCTCTCTCTTCTCATCTTTAGTTTTCTTATCCATAGATTTTGGACCAAATAAAGTGGCGGAATGTTCCTGCGCCGATGCCTAGGCTTGTCAAATGCGTGCGTCGGTTTATCTTTAAATGGGTCGAAAGTGGCTCGGCCTAAATCGATCCATTTAATCATATAGGGACCCATTTTCTTTAGTACTCTTAGCAATCCATACCTAACCAAAATCTGCGCAGAGAACCAACCCAACACGAACTCAATTCAAGAGATTAAGATACCAAAACAAAGATGGTTCCAAATATATGATTCACTGAACAAGAAAAATCAAAAGGGATTCCAAATGAGAGGATCTAACTGGAAAAATAATCGACTTAATCTGAGAAAGGTGGGTAAATGCATCCGGATGAGATTGATAATTCTTAGCGATTGCCAACAGCAAATTTGTGGCCTTGGTACTCAAAGGTCTGGTGCCGCGAGAATCTTTCGTGGCAACAAATGATGAGAAAATATTAGGTTTCCCGGATGGACACTTTCTCTCACATTTTGTTGCTCACACATGTGCTTGTTTGCTCCACGGCTTTCGTCAAGCGACCATGCCTCGATGTCGCCACAAGCAGGGCTGAGGGGACAGTGAATTGAACAGAAAAAAAAAAAAAATTTGGCGATCACAGAAGGGAGCGAGGCAAGGCCAAGGGGCTGGTTCACTGTCGTCGACAAGAGCCTTGGATTCTTGACGTGTAATTGAGAAGCAAGTTACGACATTTGGTATCGTTCAGATTGCATGAGGCCACGCCACGCCATAGCCTCATATGACAAATGTTGTTCATGTAATTCTATTCATGTTTGAAGTATGCTCTATGAAAGTGCCAGAGATGAAAGCCGAGTATTTTCCTTTCGAAAGAAATGTGATTCTGCACAATGAAGTGTAAACAAACTTGTACATTCTGATTTGTTTTTCGATTCACAAATCACTTATTCGGTGAAGCTTTTTCCAAATATTTTCACCATAGAAAATTATTGGCAGTATTGGTTCTTGTGAAATGCTCTTATTGAATGAGTCCAATATGGATTATGCTGATGTTTTTATCTGTTTTTTTTTTTCCCCTTCCCTATGGCAGCCACTGCAAAGACTAATGGAACAATGACATATTTCTGTGATGACTGAGCTGTGCGCATTAGAGTTGTTTAGTATTTTCTCGTTTTTTTCCGTTGTCTGAACCAACTTGGGAGCTGATTGTCCAGTTGATTTTTTAGTGCTATAATCTTTTAAGTTGGTTGTATGTCCTCTTTTTTCTGTTTTCTTAAACCATATACCACTGTCCAAGTTGTTTTTTTATTCTATTGTGATCATCCCAAGTTTCTAAAAGAGAGAGGTTTTAGACCTCTTTGAACAAAATAATTGGTGATGGTTGTTATGTTCGTAGATGCATGTTGTTCTATAGCCTAGGGGACTTATCGATCTATTGTAAACTTCTTGCCCTGGCATTAAAAAGCATATGTAGCACAACAAGAACAATGCTTCAGCAAACTGATTACAGCAACAAATTGAGTAAGCCCATTTAAATGCAGTACAATGGGCAATGGACTTAGAAAAGCAGTAGGATGAGTAATGCATCCTGCTAAAAGGCCTCTCTTTCGTCTGAGATGCGAGATGTACTGGAGTGGATTTATCAGTCAATAATCAAATACTATGATCAACGAAAGTCCAAAAAAGGGAGGCAACCGGCGTGGTTAAGATCAGTTAATGATCACTCGGGTTAAGAATAAGTAAGAACAATGTAATCATCATTTGTGCAAAATAAGGACCATGTCTCATTGCACATCGCGTACCCACTTTAAATATTTTTGGAAAAAAGATAATTATTCAAGCAAAGATTTAAGCAATGACAACACTTGTTATTTGTGGCAACCACGTTCAATTGGTAATAGTACATTCGCGTTCAAAGATGCCTGTGTAAAGAAATTTACACCTCAGTATCTTTAAAATGAATCATTGCTATACAAACGCTGTAACAACAATACAACATGAAAACTTCCAGTAAGAAATGGAATTCTTTGGCTTCGCCTGTGGCCAAATGCTTCAACATGAATCCACAGTACTTCACTTCACACTCATTCTTGCGCTTTTAATGCCAAAGTTATCTCATACCTGTTTTCCGCCCTAGCATGAAATCCCCTCAATCCTCAGCAGAAAAATAGCAAAAAACTACTTAAAATATATTCAACTATCATGCTAGTTGTTAGCTAACCTCAACTATGCTGAGATCTATACCCAAAAGGAGATAGAAAGCATGAAAACTCAATAGTAATGATATTTAAGATAAGCATTTTCTTCCATATACTTTGACAAAGAACTGTATGACATAAGTTTCAATGGTTGTCAGAAATCATAGTTTTCAGCTTTCTGCTATGCTGTCATCCTCAAATATTATTGGGGAAATAAACAAAGTCAGCTTTTTTACGATAAGCACTTTTCTTTTGTACTAGATAATGAAATCCATTTTAACTATGTAATTATCATACCATATAAGTGGCCCCAAAGATGGTGAACAAGGGGAAGCACAAGAACAACTCAATCAGAAAATGTAGGAGAATAACGAAGTTCAATTTGCACAAAAAGCCATAGATGTCATTATGGAGTAGTTAGTGGATCTGATTTGTGATTTGTCATGTGCAATATGTCATGCTTCAGTTTTAAGGAATCCGTAGGTTTCAAACGGTCAAAATGAGGAGAACAATGTTTGAGTATATACTAATACAGTAATAAGCAGTATCACTTAACTTGAAGTTACAAGATATATATGAAGAATACTTATTAGAAGTACCAGCGTAGCTTTGTGAAACAAAGGGCTTGACAAAAATGAAACTTTTATTCTAACAAAAAATAGAAAATGAACATCGAATATCATATCATGTTGCCTCATATCTATGGATGCAAAACAAAGTTGCTCTTTACTAAGGCAAAAAACTTGCACATTGCACTACTGCAGCCGAAAGATAGAGAGACAAATTAAAATACATAAATGAATATAGCGAAAGGGAAAAGTCACACTCACAACACGTTCTCTGAAATAGCAATCAGCTCCTCTCCAAAAAATTGATTGTTGTGAAACACTACCGAGCATAAACTAAAAAGGAATTGGCCAGCAAAATCAGCACCCAAGATGTGATTGTGACACTTGATTTTTAACCCTTTTTATTTTTAGAAAATTTTATAAAATTAATAAAATTCATAAAATTAAAAAATAAACTTTGGAGACGTTGGTCAAGCCTAGGGAACCAATTTTGACAAAAAAATAAATTTTCATATTTTTAGTATTTTCCTGCATTTTATTTTAAAAAATTCATAGAAAATCAGAAAAAAATGAGAAATTGAAAAATCAAATTTGAGCATTGGCCAAGATTAGGCAACCATTTTGAATAAAAAAATAATTTTTCATATTTTCCATTTTTAATAGTTTGTCAGAAAATAGAAAAATACTAAAAAATTAATAAAAAAAAAAATAGCATTTGAGGCCACCAAAATACGAAAAAAATAGTCAGTATTTTTATTTTTATTTTATCATTAATTTTGGCTGAAGAAAATTTGACAAAATAAATATGGAACTGGGGTTACTTTGTTAACTCTATTTTTAGATTTTTTTGAAAAAATTCTAGAAGTTTCATTTCAGCTTTGTAATTTTCCCTTTTGCATTCTAGAGTAGTGTCCCCTCTCTATTTTCAAAAATTACATTTAGTCCAAAGGTCCACGGAATTGCCAAATTTCGGCGAAAAAGGACCAAATGAGATCTTAATTTTGCAAATTAGTCCCTAAAAACACTTAAATGCAATTAAAACTTTTCTAGGGACTGAAATAAAAAATCGGAGCATGTCACCCACTAGTTTTTAGGCCGTATGAATCCATTGTTGGTAGAATTTTTGCAAAAAGACCATCTAAGGCTGGATTTTGCAAAAGGGCCCCTCATGTCAAACTTGAAAATTAGGTTCGCACATAAATCCTCAGAAAGTTGCAGAAGAAAATCCATTTTTCAATAGAAATTGATGCCCCTGAGTCCAATTTGAGGTTTAATTTGGATAAAATGAATTTTTAAGGCCAATTTCACATTTTGGGTGTGTCGGGTCAATTGGGTCGGATAATGCTGTTTATCATCCACCATTTGCAGTTCATGCACAAAGGAGGAGATGAGAGGCAGCAATGCCATTTTTGCGTCCTGTTCAAGTCCATCGGAGCTCCGATTGAGTAACCGGAGATAGGCCAAACACTAGTGTACCCAACTACGCGTGACTAAGGCTTGGAGGACGTGCGAATAAAAGGAGTCGGGGTGCTCCGAACACATTTCTTTGGAACTGGGGTATAAAACCTGAGGCATCTTTCTATTGAGGGGGATTCTCTCTCGCTCGAAAATAGATGCTAGTGAAGAGAGAAAAATTCTGAAATATGTCCCAAAATTCTTGAAAAATGTCTTAAAAAGTTTTAAAAAAATTCTAAAAGAATTTAGAAAAATTCAGAAAAAGTTTCAAAAATTGTGAAAATTAGGAAAAAACCACATTCAACTGTTTTGACCCATTTTCACATTTTGATTTCCCCAAGCCTGAGAAATTACCATTTCACCTTTTGATCAATTTGACCCAAACCCTTCCAAATCACCCATGAATTTAATTGGCGTTCTTTTCGAGATTTCTAAAGACTCCATTAGGCCCGACTTGACTTAATTTGGCGGTGATTTCTCCATGTATGGTTTCCTTGACCGCCCCACTTTTTTCATTGACTGCGATTGGCAGGATAGAAAATCCCGTCTGCATGATCCCGTTATATTTTTTAGGAATTCTTAATCACCCCAATCCCGCATTGCATGAATTCTTTAGGATAGAAAATCACTCAACTAGGTACCAAAAGGGCCCGGCAATAGCAATATTGACGTAACTAAGTCCCGAACCCAAAATCTCTAGTATTCGTAGAAGGAGCAATCCCTCCAATCGCTCGATAATGTTCCCAATATACTCTCCAAAAATGCTGGGTGGAGTACTCAGATTGCATGGGCACCGACCCTGCACATGTCACTGACCACACTAAGGTCGAACCTAATTAACCCGTCGCGATTTGATATGGGGCCTGGGAAGGTCCGAGCGAAGCCTCGATCTGAATATGGGCCTAAGCTAATCTAATCAAGACCGATCGATCGACCTCGATCGGGTCGCGACAATGATGAAGAAGAAAATTTTTCGTTGCAACTTTCATGAGACTCCGCACCTTTGTTGGCGGAGTTTCTGCCACACTCCCTGTCGGGATCGCTGCCTCGTTCAGCTTCACTGTCCCTCGGCCTTGCTTTTTGTTGGCGATGGTGAGGCAACGATCGCTTGATTGAAAGCCGGAGCAGCAACAAGTGCAGAGTAACAACATGTGAGAAAGAAAGTGGCTCTCGAAACCACAATCTTGCGATGCGTCGAAGCAAGCCGGAAATCAACGTCGAGTCTTTTGTTTATCAGTAGGAGAGATAAATCGACCCAAAATTTTGAAGAGGGGAAGGGGTTGGTAGAAAGAAAAATATAGGTTTAGTCCTCAGATTATTGTGTTGAAGAAGGAAGAGGTAACGTGTAAGTTTCTCCAAGGAGGAAAGCTAGCGTGAATTTCTTGAAGGAGAGAGGAAATTGCCACGAATGTGTGCAAAAAAGAACAGGCATAAATCAAAGAACAGTAATGGAACAAAGGAGGAGAGAGGGTCTTTTTAGGAGCTGTGCATAGTAGGGACGATGTCAATTTCAAATTAAAAAGGGCAAGTAAAATAATTTTATTTGGAAAAAAGCCAGATGGTATCAAAGAGGCACGTGGCTTAGCCACGGTCACGCGGCTTCCGGTGGACCTAAGACTTTCTCCAAAATGATAGGAGCAAAAGAGACTTTTTGATGTGTACTCCACGAAAGAGATGGTCAAGAAGCCCTAGGTTGAGATCAGCATCGGTGTCAGCGAAAATCGCCAATGTTTCGCAGAAGGGCGCTACCCACCTCACAGATGCGTCGCATTTGGTTCTTTTGGAATTTAATTTGTATGGCTACGATACATATCAACAGACCAAAGATTGATATTTCATGCTGAAATTCCATCCTCGAAATTCCTACCCAAACGTCTTTCTCTGAAAAGAAGTTCAATCTAATCTATATAGATTTATCCACCGTCACCTCGAGAAAGGAAGGATGCATAATATTGCCGATCCCCGTTGTTTAATGAAAAAAAGGTTTTTTCAGCAGAATTTTCCTTATTTTTTGGCATTTGATTCGCTTTATAAAAAGTTGCAAATAATTTTTTTTTTTCAGAAAAATAGGACGAAATGTCAACGCCTGAACTTGGATTGTATCTACACTAGAGCACGGAAAACCCGATGCTGTTCCACGATTCCTCGAGTCTAGGACTAGGTCTCTCTGGTTCCCGAGAGCAAATCTAGTGAAGCTTAGGCCTACGGACCATGTACCATGCCCTGATCTAGGTGCTCGGCTCACAGGTCCATCGAGGTCGAGTCTCACGACCCTAGCACTTGGGTACATGTCCACAAAAGGTCGCAGTGCCGATAACGATACTCGACTCGGAATCCTAACACCCAGTGCCAAGGTCCTAAAGGTTGATGCCAAAAACCACGAGGCGGGGCCTTAAAACCATGGTGCTTCTGCTTGGGTCATCGAGGTAGAGTCAGGGAAAACCAAGGGCTGTACTCCCCTAATCCCCGATGCCGAGTTAGGATCCATGAGGAACAGACCTAAAGTCTAATGCCCATACTCGGCTCCGTAGCTATCTACGTTCAAGTTACTATTTAGCCTCGAATAGTTTATGTTTCTATCGAGGAAAAATTATAATTTTCATATCAAGTGACGGAAAAACATTTTGTCAGTTCATTTTTCAGATTTCAAATAAAAAAAATTTGTCATTTAATGAACATTTTTCACTTTCTGAATTTTCATTTTTTCTGCAAAACGTCGGCATAAATTCTATGTTCGTTTTCTGGCGTGTGATTACATTCGGAAATAAATAAGTAATAGATAAGTAGAAGTCACCCCAAGAACTTCCCCCGCTCCTTCCTCCTCTCGTTGGGACCCCCCATGCAAAAGCCCCCCCAGGTTGTTCTAAAGGTCCCCCCCGCAACACATTATTTACAGACAAAACCAAACCCACATATTGTCTCCGCCGCGCACAGCAAAACACACCTCCCCGCTATCTTTACATGTCTGTGCTTGCTCATCTCTAGTAACGCTTTCCTTGCAAGAGAGAGGATTGCAGAAAATGTCCGACGAGCCGCAACGAAGAAGAGCTCGCAGAAAGAATTCGAGAGCAAAGGCTGCCCCCGAAGAGAGGGACAGAATTATTTCATTTTACAAGGATTATAATTCAAAGATGCGGATATTCAGGATGGTTGTGAAGAAATGGGTCCCGATATGGCGTCGACGATGCGGCTCGGAAGAAAGGGATAGCCGGCCGTCGCGACGAGCCGGCCTCGGCTGACCCATCGAGATCAGTGCATGCGCACTGGCCAAGCACAAGAGTAGTCCTCAGGTTTTTCGCCGTAAAGACACGATGCGACTCTTGCGGTTTGTTACTGCCGGGATTCTTTTTCTTCTTAAAGGGTGTGTTTTCGTTCTCCGTTGTGATGCTATTTAGAAGTTTTTTGGGGTAGCTTTGAAAGTCCATAAATGGGATTGGGGAAACCCATTTTCTTACCCTGTCCCTCTTGGGTCAGAAAGAGATGCCTTTGTCATCGAGGAGAGAGACGGAAAGAGGGAAAAAACCCCGCACCATCGTTGAATCCGTTCAACGTGCGCATGTTTTTTTTTTCATTCGTCGCATCACAGAAGAGTTCTAAGCGGCGCGCTGTTCGAGACTAGGTCCACTCCATCCCCCCAATATAAGAGCAAAGAGCAATCCTAGCAAAATCGCGAGCGGAACCGTCAGTTGTTACGTGGATCGGAACAAGAATTCGAATGACTGAGAATTGAGTCCCATCCCCAATCCGGGAACGACCAAAATTGTCTGTAACACCCAGATGCCTTACGACAGGGGAAAAAAAAGGAAAAAACAAACAGGTCACTTTCCATTGCATGGCGATGGCTAGGTCCGTTGCCCGCGGTAGATTGCTCATGGATGGCCTTTGCCTAGGCTAGGTGAGGCCATTCGCGCGACACGGGGGAAAACATCGCCATGGCCTCACTGGCTCTTCGGCCCCTTGGCTGTGGCAACAGCTTACCAGTCAAAGGAAAGAAGGAAAAAAGAAGGAAGAAATATATAAATTAAAATTTTATTAAAAATTATCAACATAACGCGGCCCGTAAAAATAAGAACCTAAAATTACCACAAAGTCAAGGTTTT
>JAGVVM010007084.1:0-20780 GCA_019149425.1 Psidium friedrichsthalianum
ACTTTGGGTGTTGTGGGGCAAGTATCCTTCTAATCCTTCTCTTTTCCGCTTATATGTGCGAATCAGTAGATTCGAATTTAGTATAATATAATATTATATATATTATATATAAAACATAGGATTACCAACCAAGTGCACACACACACACACATATGTAATTACAAAAACTAAAAATAAAAAGTACTATTTTATATATTTCACATTGACCGTAGAATCTCGATGACTTGTTGGGACCTGTGGCTCTCTTACGGTGGCTGATGAACAAATTTGTATTGACATGCTATGTCTGCTTATATGTTGTGTTGACGGAGTATACATATATAAGTATTTGTAGGAGTGGGTGGGATATTTTTGACATAAAGTTCTACTATGGAGGGTAGCCTGGGAGTCCACATCAAATTATTGTGAGAAAAAAAAGCGTTGCGGGGTATATGTTGATGAAGCTCTCATGATGTATTTTATTTACAAATTTTTATAATCTTATTAGTATCGTATTAGAAGTAAAGGGGGCCCCCTTGGAAATAGGGAATGAGTTTCTCAAGCGGCGGGATAACTTACTGTTGACTGAGGTTTAGTGAATACTTATGTTTTTATTGCATTATAGTAGGTAAAAGGTTAAGATAGAAATATAGGGTAAAGAAGGGGTGTAAGAGTTAGCGACCATTTTTTTTAGTTTTCCTTTTACGTTTTTGAATTGGAGTGTTTATTTTTTTGATGTTTTGTTGTTTTAGGAATGTTCCAGAGATTTTTTTTTTTTGTCCAGATTAAGAAAGGGATAACAGAAAAAACGTAAGAGGTTTTGGGTGATCAAGTATCACATAAATAACCATTTAAGTTATTGTGGGGGTCATTGTATGCTTAATGTGTAAAAGGAGTCAGTTATGATCAATATTAATGAGATGTTGGAGAGGTTTAAAAAAAATAAAGGACGACAAAAAAAGAAAAAAAAAAAAAGAAGTAAATAAAATGGAAATAATATTTAAAAAAGCTAAAAAAAAAAAATTAATAGGATAGATCTAAAAATCCTAGAAAGCAAAACAAAGAAAAATCCATAGCACAAAAGGAAGGGGGGTGGAAAAACTAAAAAAATTAAAAAAAAAAAAAAAATAAAAAGAATAATAATCCTAAAAAGAAGGGGGGGTTGGTGTTTTGTGTGGGTTGAAAAGAGGTGGGTGTGGTGGGGTTTTGGTGGCGGTATAAAAGAACAAAAGACAAGAAAAAGGTTTGTTGGTGTGTGGTTTTAGTTTATAAAAGATAGATAAACAAAAAGTTTTAATCCTTAACACAAAGGAGGGTGGGTGGTTGGTTGTTGTTTTGTGTGTGGTGTTGGTGGTGTGCCTACCAGAAACTAAAAATTTTTACGATGTTGTATGTTTAATTGGGACAACTTGTCCGTGTTGGTAGGATTTGTGCAATCGATTTTTATTTTTCTTGACCCCTACGGTGTTAGCGCGAAATTTTTTTTTTTTTTTTATGTTAAAAAGAAAATGCAATGAATTCTTACAATTAGAAGACTTAACTACACAAAATATGTCACGATGGATAAAATTCACAAACTTATATTGGTTGTGGGGTTGAATTGGATATAGAACCATAATCCTCCGAATGAATATTCATGGAATCATGAGTAACACACCGTTCATTTTTGGAACTTGCAAAACCTATCATGCATATTCTAAAACTTGGACTTATCTGTCATAGGATCCATGGTCGATTTCAGGATTTAATCAGGTTTCCGGTTGTCCTTCATTAATGGATTGTAGTAAATCATCATTAAAACCTTAATGACCATATTTACTTGTTACAATTCATTGACCGCAACCAATATTTGAGAACACAAATACAGTTGAAACAAAGCGAAAGTCTTAGTATAAAATTCACTGAAAATAGATAGCTCAGACTAGTAGTTCTAGATTACACACGACTCATTCGGTACGTGAATGCATATATCACGAAAAACACAAAACTTGTTACAGGTTCTAGTTTTATAAATCCTTTAACTGAACCTAGAACCTATTTAGCGTTCGAAATTATTCCTCAACTTTTGAAACTTGGAGTAGTGCTCTTTAAAAAATCATGCTCAAGCAACCCCTATCGACTACACATTCTATTGGTGTTTATTTGTAAATAAATAAATTCGGATTAATGCACTTTAATTTCCCGTTGTCCCACGCGCACGTTGAGGGGATGATAGAGTGCAAGACTATGGATGAGAGAGTGCAATACACTTTAAATATGAGAAGGTTATTGTAGTTTTCAAATGGAGAAATGGTAAGTGGACTAGACCTACATACTTGTGTGCGGGTGTGCCATTAGGTGCACACTTGCACACTACGGACGGAAATAAGCCTTAATCAACAATTTTTTTGTTGTGAATAATTTTATTTTGTTATTTTTTTTTTATTTATGACTGTTCAGATATGAACAATTGTGTCCGGATGGCAATTTTCACTCACGAATAGTCGTGTCCAAATTATATTTTTTGAGATATGAGCAGTGTGTCCCAAATAGAGATTTTCACACACGAACAGTCATGTCCGAATGTGAATTAGGATTGAATGTGTGTTAATATGGTTAGTCGGACACTAAAAGTGTGTTTTATTTGTATTATAAAATGGACAATTCTATTTATTTTCAGTAGTTCTTTCATTTTTCATTTTTCTTCAAAAATAGACAATCATCTTTCTATTGTTTCGCAGAGAATTGTAGAAGATTTATTAGCATTGGTATCAGTATTCTCATCGTATTTTATTGTATCCTAAAGGGAATTTGCTAGAAATCTATTAGCAATTCGTGAGGCAAATTGATCCTAAAAGAGCGATTACACGCCTCAAAACCCGTCTACATTGTTACTCACTTCCTCCTACGGATTTTCATATATATATATATATATTGAATATTTCAATTCAAGCGACTTTTGAAATTGATGGGAAATTCGCTAAAATTAAACATTTACGTAAGTTTTTGACATGGACATTTGGATTGTATCTTTGATATTAGCCCTCATGGCATTTTCTGTTAGGTACAAAGCACAAACATTAATTGTTATTAGCTCTTGTCGATACCAAGTTGGAATGGATTCGAGTATTATGATATATGTGCGGAAAACCACCGTCCACTATCCAAAACAAGCATTACTTATTTTTATTAGCATACGTCGCCGCAGAAAAGAAAAAAGAAAAAAGAAAAAGAAAAAAAGTGGAGCTTCTACAGTGTTGGCATACAAAAATGCAGGTGATGTCAGAATATCTTATTTTAAACAAATGTTTATGCTGCCTGGAACTTTGGGTCCAATAACTTAGGATCTTAGAAGCAGTCTTCTGTATTTTTTCTCTTTTAACTCAAGCTGACCAGTTCGTAGTTCAACTGGTGTTGATCAGGACTGCCAATTTTCGAATATATAGGTGAAACATGATTGAATAGAGCACAATTCCCATAGTGTCTTGTAGTGCCTTATCTTGTACATGATAATTATATCGCATTTCTGTTAAAAAAAGAAAGGAAAGTGTGACATTACCAAATAACATGATGCTATCGAAAAATCCATGTGAGGATCGTAATTCGGCATGGCACAATGCTGACAGGTATGTTCTCACTGTACCGTCTGATGCACGCTTTATGTGTGTGGGCAGCTGCAATTCGTCAAAATCTTGAACATCGAGCGCAGTTATAATTTTATTGAGGAAGACAATCGCATCGAACGAACTACGTTGTTTGCCATGAATCGTCTCTCATGCCTAATCGGCAAGACCCTTGCAACTTTTTCCCAGAAACCTGCTTGATTGGCCAGTTGATAATTTTTCAAACCCATAATAGATGTGACCCATAATTTATAATGATTTTGGCTTCGTGACGAGGCCCAACCCATAATTTATATGTTTTTTTTTTGTCTGGCGAGACTTCTAGATAAAATATTCTTCCTTTGCGTAATTCAAATATTTTAGGAGTTTTGCCTGAGAAAAAAAAAACCTATATCCTTTGGGAAAAGTTAAATTGACGTATCGTCAAATATTTAATACTAAGTAGTTACTGTACAATAAGTTTAGAATTTTTTGGATAATTTGTCCCATTCAACTTAGTCATTATTGCATACAGAACATTACTAATAATGGACTCCTTTAGTGTTTGTGTGATCATAGAGAACTCTTAAACTAATTCCCATGAAAGCAATTCACAAATTTAAGAGCTTTTGGAGCGATTAGAACGGCAGAACTCGAAAGCACTCTTGCACAGTTTATTCTGAGTTATTTAACATGCGAACAAGCTATATCTATGGATTACGAACCTCATGATCTAAGTTTCAAATTCAGTCCCATCATTCTTCTCCTAGATCGACGCGCGTTAGATAGGAATCGAACGGAAAAGTAGGAAAAATACCATACAAAATCCCGAATTATGCCCACTGAAACACATTTACTTGGTGAAGGCGATGCACTATCCCCGTCCTTTCCAGAAGCCTAGCAAAAGCAAATTGGTGAGAGATCACCCAGTTAGGAACAGCTGAGGATTTGGATCAATTCAATAGCTTGCTTTAGGGGGCATCAAATCACACATAGCGAGAGGCTACTACTTTCTTTTAGTAACGCACAAAAAAAGTTCAAGGTAAATCACAGAGGGCATAGTTTAGGGTTTTTGGTGGTATTTTTCCGAAAAAGTATGAAAAAAGTTTTTAAAACCTATTGCGTTGATGCTAATTCAAGTCATAAAGTTTTCAATTAGATCAATTTAGTACTAAATCTTTTGTATTTGTGCCAATTCAGTTCATCCGGCCAATTTTTTCCCAAGTCACTGACGTGGACGTCGTCTTTCTTATGTGGCACGGTAGTGCCGATGTGGATATTTCTTTTTATAATTTTAAAAATAATTTCTTATAATTCTCTTTTTTTTTCCCTTCCATTCTTGGTCGATGAGGGTCACGGCAATCACCCAGGTCCCTCGCCAACCAAAAGTGAAGGAAAGAAAATAGAAAGAATACTAATAATAATAAATTCAATTTTTATTTAAAAAATGCTCGCGTTAGTGCCGACTATGCTACGTAAGATGTCTGATAATGTCAATGGTTTTCGGCAAAAATTGACTGGATGAACTAAAGTGGCATAAATCCAAAAAGTTTGGGACTCAATAAGACTTAGAATGAGTTGACACAATATAATATGTTAAGAACTTCTTTAATACTTTTCCCAGAATTGAACAATCTATCGACTTTCACCTCAAAGATGAGGGTTGAGTGTCTAATCACTCGACCGGACCCCCTGACATTTCGTCCATTCATTTTTAATATGCCTGATTTTCCTAACACAAGCTATCCGTTCGATCATTTAGTACATGTAACTAAATGAATCTCGGCCGCAGATCGGAGGGGTTCACATAGGACCCACCATATTTTACGGTCCGAATTCAGCTACTACATGTACTGCATTCATACTACAAAAATTTGTATCGTTTTGAGTATTTTGACTAGATGATTTGTCCGTAGAGTGATGCTAGTTATGCCAAGACTGATTCACAAATTTATATTCTAGTGGAGTTAGACTGTAAGTGATCATTTAATAATATTCTACAATCCATAAAAATCTATGACATTACTCAGTATATTAATCTTGTAAACCAATCTTTGCGTACACAGCTCTATATTTATGAAGATATACTTTGATTTATCGAGTTTAACTCTACTCTGATGTATACCAGACTGCGGTGAAACAGCTTCGTGTATTTTGTGACATTGATGTCTTAAGTTATTCTTTGTTTTGAGTGAAGAATTGTTGAACTATTTTTGTGAGAACTCAGCTTGTGGTGAACTGGAATATTTTGGTATCTTGGTTTTACTTGCCGGTCTTCCATTGTGGTTACAGTTATTGCCCTTGAGCTCTGTGAATCTTTTGAATGGTCAAAACCCTAGCTAGCTCGTTGAAGGCTGCCCTTCGTTGGTGCCCTAGCATGGCTTGTTTCTACGTTTCTTGAGGCAGGGTTTGTGTCGTCAATGTTTCTGTCTCAGCACTTTTGCTCATAAGAGCACAAGACAACTGTTAGTGCAGTAGCATGGCTTGTTTCTAGGTTTTCTTGAGGCACTGTTTGGGTCGGCAACCTATCTGTCTCAGCAGTTATTCTGATAAAGCAAGTTTTACCAGGGGATGAGTATTAAGGAGGATCATTACTTCTGGCTCATCCTGATAAAACTGGATAAGCTAATAATATAACTGCAAATCACCGTTACATATCAACCTCGTAACAGCCCTTTATGGTTTTGTCCGAGCTTCTTTTCCTCACTGCATTCGTGTACGCAGCCTGGGAATTAGCACCCTGCTCCTGCGCGCGAGGCTAGTTCTTGTGAAATGAAAAATTACCCTCTCAAAAGAGTGTTAACTCCATATAAGCAAACAACAAAAGCCTTCTTCCTTTTCTTATGGTGGGCCTAGATTTTTCACTTCCCCACGTTTCAAACTCAAAAGTGCCCTTGAGAAATTTGGTGCCATAGTGAATAATTCAATTTTTCTATTCACGCCATATTGTCCAACAGACCTTGGTTTCTCATAAGCTTCATCTACGTGGCAGTTAAAGGATTGGAGCTTGAAACTGAAGGGCAGATTCGCAGAAATTGAGACCTTGTTGACGAAAGAATGCAAGGCAGGTTGGGCAGAGAGTGGCGCGGAGCGAACGCGTATTATATCAACCTGCTTCGGAGCCACGGGAGTCCTTCACAAAGCAGTTTTAACGAATCGCTGTCTCCAATGGCCAATAGCAGCTCACGGCCACTCTTAGACAAAGCAGGGCTCGTCGCATACAAGCGTAACAGGAGTTTGTTGAAAGTCGTTGCTTTTGAGTTTGGCACAGAAAACTTCCTGATTTGAATAGATTTTTCTTATTTTAGTTTGTTCTAATTTAAGCGTGTTTTTGTAGTTTGAGGTTATTTCCTTAATTTTGGGAAGGAGTTTGGGTTTTCTTAGTGAAAAGTATCCAAGAGGCTTGTGCGTGCAATTAGGTCCCTATTGTTTGAAGCCATAAAAATCTTTTGTTAAGGTTAATATAATATCTTTTGCACATTGAGAAATTACCATGTGAAATTGTGATGGTTAGATACTATGTGAGTTCCTCAAGTGTAATTAAGGATTGAATTTGTAACACTCTAGTGTTTGAGTAGCTTTTTTTTTTTTTGGGTCAAAAAGAAATCTCATTTCATCTAAGATGGGTGACTTCAAGACAAATATGCAAATCCTACAAAGCAAGTAAAACAAGTAAATCCTTGATACAAACTATAGATACTCGCCCAATCCTCAAAGAGACGTATCTATCATAACATAAAAGCACAAATGGCGACTGATCACCAAATCTCGCTCATCAGTGATGAGCATATGCTAAGAATTCCTCTAGAATAACTACGATTTTGCCAAATGACGGTGCTCGTCAAGGTTCGGCGTCCCCAACACCATCATCTTATTAAACCACACAAATTCCATAGGTTAAAAGAACACAGATAACGCCTTAAATATCTAGATCTATATCTAGATTGGGATAGAATAACACCTAAACATAGATCCAGCTCTAGATTAAGAAGAAAAGCTGCAAGAAAGATACTAGCTAACCACAAAATCACTTTCAGATGAGCTAGCTACGAATACTACAGCAGCAAAGAAGAATCAAAGACTTGCAGAGCATTCGACAATCTGGAGCAAGCCCTCGGAGCCGGAGTGAGTGAGTAGATCACTTGTCAGAGGTTGTATATTAGTTGTATAAGTTGATTTATACTGAAATCATATGCTTCTCTTTTATGGATGTAGAACATATTAACTGAATCATGTAACTCTAGTGTCCGATTTATTTATTCTCTAATTCCTTGTTTTTAC
Source organism: Psidium friedrichsthalianum (assembly GCA_019149425.1). Taxonomy (NCBI): domain Eukaryota; kingdom Viridiplantae; phylum Streptophyta; class Magnoliopsida; order Myrtales; family Myrtaceae; genus Psidium; species Psidium friedrichsthalianum. The sequence continues at coordinate 7,842 of JAGVVM010007084.1, forward strand.
AATTGATAGTAAAGCCAGACTTGGCTAAATTGAAGCAAATCGATGGCGACAGAAGAAGGAAAAGTGAAAATCGAAGAGTTGATGGAAGATATTTTACTTTCGAAATGTGTATTGATATTATCTTTATTAGAGAATCTGCACATAACCCTATTTGGGGAGAAGCCACATATGATGCAAGAAGCTGGTTAGAATTTGCTGGATAGACAATGTTGGGTCATTCAGTTGATGTCGGTTCTTTAACGTTGCGGTTAATATCATGAAAAGAGAAGGCCAGTGTGGGACTGATGATGTGCCGTCACACACACGCGGGCGCGCGCGCGCGCACGTACACACGCGGGCGTGCGCGTGCGGCGTACCCATACACAAAAAGAACCCTCTATGATCAATAGGTCTACTTAATGCGACATCCATCTCACTTAAAAATGGGCGAATGTGCTTCGATTGCTGAGCATATCAACGAATTCAATATGGTTGTTACCTAATTGAGTTCGGTTGAGATTAACTTTGATGACGAGATACAAGTTTTGGTTATATTATTCTCATTGCCTGATACTTGGAATACTACTGTTGTTTGCTGCGGTTAGCAGACCGAAGACACAAACTTGGGCTCATGTAATGGATCCGAATTAGTTTATCTTTTTATTTTTCTTGTTCTTTTCTATTTTTATTCTTTTGCTCTTTTTGTTAATTTTAAAGCTCCGGTCTACACAACAAACACAAATTTGACCTCTCGCACAGCGGTAGATTCTCGCAATTACTGTTGGGAATTTGAAATTAGGGTTTCTGCGCAAGGGAACTGTTTCGGTCCTCCAATTTATCAGCTTGGCGCGTAACCCCTTGATCGACCGATCGAATTCGGTATGTTTCGATTAATCTCTCCCTGTTGGATAGGATTCCTTTACCGTTCAGTCATGAGTAATTGCAAGCAATGTAAGATGGGTTGATCCTTGCTTAGTCTAACTCGAAAATTATTTTATATTTTGTGTTCCCGCGGAGGTGATCATCGTTCCACAAATTCGAATTTCAGCTCTTTTGGGAGCTGGAAAGTTCGTGGACGAGACGAAAAATCAACACTTTTAATGTGGGCAGTCCAATTATGTCAAACTTAGAGTGTTGGATTTTCTGACGGAAAAGTAGAAACCTGACTTTAGAAACTTGAGTGAGATACTTGTCAATCAAGGAAAGTGAGGGAAATGAAGCAATTTTGTGACGACTCATGAAACGACTACATTGTTTTGTGATGGAAGTTTTGCTTAGGAACATAATCCGGAATTGTATGAGAATGAGATGCATTGTCTCATATGCTCAATGTAGTGTGCACTTTAGGGTCCAATGGATTTGGAAACGGAAAACAGAATAGCTGCAGTCCTTATGAAAGAAGCAGCGGAGTTACGTCGACAAGCTGAGAAAGAAGTTGCACTTGCCTATCTTAGCAAGCTCTCTGTTAGGACACAGCCCTATTCGAGATTTCTCACCGGAACTGTTCTTAGGGTGCAACAAGGTTAGGCTTATATATGTGTACGTAGAGTAGCACATTTTTTCAAGGCATGTGATTGGGTAACTTACGAAACATTAAAGTGAACACTTCTGGCGCAAGTGTATTCTTTTTGTCATTGTGGTTAGTGCACCAAGAATGACGCTCTTGAAGGATTTTTCGTTTGTTTGATTGAGGCGATCCATGTTTGCGGGTCATTTCATAGGCGCATGCTTGCATCACAAGCTCTTTGCTTTCTGAATTTTTTGTTGATTCTCGTCGTAATAGTTAGCTCCAATTTAGCATTCTTTAATGTCGGCTTCAGTTTATAACTTTTTCCTTGCCGTCTCCATTCAGCCAATAAAGGTGTGGAAGTGAACGAAAAGTGGCGACTGCGTCAGAAGGAGCTGGAGCTTGATAATCTGATCAAAGGAAGATCAAGAGACGAGAGCAGCAGTATGAGGTACCATAAGGGTGCTAGTTCTTCGAGGAGCACCAGCACTAGGCGTGATATAGATGATTACAGTGCTGAACCTTCATGTTCTCAGAGTAGAAGTGCACATGAAAGTCGCCTTAAAAGAGGAGATGAAGGTTTGAGGGATGAAGAGATTGAAGAGTTTCCACACTCAAGGTCGCAGCCTCTCTCTCTCTTTTTTTTTTTTTTTTGTCTCTCTCTTCCCCCTCTGAGAACACATGCGTGTCTTGATTTTGTTCTGAAGTGTGTGCTTGTTTGGTTTGGAGAGTAGAAGAAGCACGCACTGATTCCTAAAGTAAATGCTACTGTGGATGCAGGGTCCCGCGCGGCAGAGGTGAAATAGGGTCAAGGATAGATGAAACTGGTCCTTCCATTCCGTCTTGCCAGGTTCCAAGGAATTGTCTCCAAGTCCCGGGTTTAGGGAAGCACGTGCAACGTATGGGCCAGAAAAACCATATTAACTTATGACTTCTGGATCACCCAAAGAAAATGGTCATGAAGACAGGCATAAGAAGGCGAGAAAAAGTCCACGCTAGCTCGAGCAGAAAACACCCTAATAAGCACAGATCTCTTCGATGTGGAGGAAAGTCTAGGAAAAAAGAGGAGAGGAGCAAACATAAAAAGTAGTTTGAAGATGTAGTAGCTAATGTCATTACTTCTGGGACGCTTTGCAATTTCTTGGGATTTCAGGTACTCTTTCTTGTATGGGATGAATTAAATCACAGTAATGAGTGGTATCTATTGGAACACTTTGCAGCAGTGCACCGATATCTTGCTGGGGCTTGTTTGCCGTCCTTCAAATTCTTTTCAGATGATCTCTTTTGATAAGATTTCGACTTCGAAACCTTTTTAAGCTAAGTGATGTGTACTGTACTACTAATAGTTAGCTTTATGTGTCGTCCAAAAGTATTAAATCTTAGCTAATAGGTACAAAGAGAGAATTCACTGCATTTCTGAACATAGAGAGTTGACCCGGTTCCAGGGAATCGCATGAATCGAGTTCAAGTTTCCAGCACTGCCTGGAACACAAGATAGCGAGAAGGAAGATGTGGCTCGTCGAACTCACGTCGAGGGGTGCTGCCTAGGAACGTGGATAGAACATTTCTACGACTTTGGTCAAGCAAATCTGTTGAGAGTATTTGGCGGATGGTGGCATATTTGTTTATTTCCTTTATTATTTTATGACTAGTAGCAATAAGGATAATATTGTAATTCTTGACCTTTTAGCTTTATATGAATAGGTAATTTGAGGTCACATTGACCTAATTAAGCATTTAGTTCAGTTTAACATAGTATAAAAGTGAGGGCTGAACTGAAACCATAATCTTAATTTCTTCTACGTCTCTCTCTCTCTCTCTCTCTCTCTCTCTCTCTCTCTCTCTCTCTCTCTCTCAGTTCCTCCTCACCTTCTTCTTTGCTCTCTTTCATAATGTAGGGCAGCACTAATGAGATGATTCTTTGACTCTAGTGTCTGCCCTGAACTTCGCCTCTATGAGATAAATTAAAACTTTGTGATTTGGGATAGTTGGTTCAACTACTTCTACGATTTTTTGGATTTTTTTGTTTGAGATTGTTTTGGTTTTGTCTCTGGACTATCCTTACGTGCGTGAAGGCCAAAGTACTGCAGTTCGTGGACCACCATATTTATTTATTTTTTGGATTCTTTGGGAAAAATTAGGATTATTGAAATTTTTTTTGTCAAGTTTTCAAAATCTTAGAAAAAATTGATTTTTGCCTTTCCTTGATCTGATTTGGTTGTTTTTTGGAGGACAACTTGAGCCTACTACCAAAGGATTTCTATCAAAATTTTGGCTTTTTTTGGTGACTTTTGGTTGTTCTATTGCTATGTTTACATTTTTTGAGTCGATTTTTGAGACACAATGTCTAAGGATTCAACTATGAGCTCTGGATCTATAGGAAATGGCCATATAGATTATATTAATTTTGCTGTAATGCCTGTGAAGCTTGCCAACACAAATTATCTGATGTGGTCTCGATTAGCATTCTTGACCGTCGCAGGCCGTGGGCTTATGGGACATATCAATGGCACTTTTGCGAGGCCAGCTACATCTAGTACTACTCAAGAAAAGTCGATCTCAAATGACACTTTAATAATGTCCTTTTTGTTTAACTTAATGCAATCACATAATGCAAAGGAATATTTGCTTCTTGATACTATGACATAGATTTGGTCGGCTGCAAAGGATACTTATAGTCGACGCGGAAATGATGCACAAGTGTTTGAACTTCGAAAAAGGACTCATGACACCACTTAGAAGGAGATGGCTATATCTCAATATTATGCTAAGCTTCGGAGTTTGTGGCAAGAGCTAGATCATTATGACGATTATTGTTGACACTTGATTTTTAGCTTTTTTTATATTTAGAAAATTTTAGAAAATCCATAAAAATTCAGAAAATTGAAAAATCAATTTTGGGGACCTTGGCCAAGGTTAGGGAACCAATTTTGATCAAAAAATAGATGTTCATATTTTCAATATTTTCCTGCATTTTTTTTTTGTAAATGTAAGAATTGAATTGACTAATCAAATTCGCGTACAATCTAAACCAAGACGCAAGGACCCCTACAAAAGAACCCTCCACCAGAATCTACACAACTGTAGAGGTGGGTGCAGGGCTGATGGGAGGGAATGCGCAGAGGGCTACACAGGGGAACCAACCTTGGAAGAAACAACCAAAACCAAAGCCACGATAGAGGCAAACAAACAACAAAAGGACCCAAAAAACACGGGTCATGAAAAGACTGAGAGGGAACAACCCCAGGAAGTCAAGATATGCCTGTTGTGAGGGTTGTCATCCACGTCCTTGAAACTCAAAGCCTTGTCTTGGATAACCTTCGAGAGGTGCTTCTTAAGCGCGGTGGCATCACAAACCTAGTTCCTGAAAATGATGTGGTTTCGCTCTGACCAGATCAAGTGGCAGAGGGCAGCAAAAGAAAACTGAATGATGTAGTGTTGGAAATGTTGTCCACCGAATTTTTTGATGGCCCAATGGAGATTCTCCTGTCATGTTCTATTCTGCCAAGAAAATCCACAATTAGCAGCCCAAAAACTAGCAAGGGATCCCGTGACTTTACACCCAAAAAACAAGTGGTCCATTGAGTCCGGTCTGCAACGACAAAAGGGGCAAACTCAACCCATAATCCTCCAATAGTTCAACAAGAGCACTTGAGTGGGCAGCCTATTAAGGGTGGCTAACCACAGAAAGAAGGCATGGCGAGGGGTAATGTGGCGATCCCAGATGAGCTGATGCCAATTAACAGGGCTGCCCCTGCGTCTAATTTCGTTCCAAGCAGGCGCCACCGAGAAAGTACCCGAGGTGTGGCAAAACCAAGTAAGACGATCCCGCCTAGCCGGGGAAAGGACCAGAGGTAAATCAGGCCAGGTATGCAGCCGTTCCAAAACTGTATTGGGCAGATAATGGCCTTCGCAAAAGTTTCGGACCATAGCCATCCGAGAAATGCCCGATTGGTAGATGTCCCTGTCGGAGAATGATTTGAATAAAGGACCGTTGGTGTGCCAAGGATCAAACCAAAAAGAGACAGATGTACCCTCACTAATACGCCACCATGAGCGAGGAAGGAACAGGGGTCGAAGATCAAGAATTTTTTTCCAAGCCCAAGAGCAGAAGGTCGGCTTAGTAACTACCCAAAAATTCTTGTTCTTTAAGAAGGTAGAATGAATCCATTTGCACCACAGCGACTCTTTATCTGAGAAAAGGATCCATATATGCTTGAGCATTACTGCCTAGTTGTAGTCAAGAAGACGACGAATGCCTAGACCCCCTTCATCCTTAGGAAGACATACATTCGACCAAGGGACCTTAGCTCCTCCCACTCCTAAACCAGGGCCTTTCCAAAGAAACTGGCGAAGGACCAGTTCAATGCGATTCAAGACGGACTTCGGAAGAATAAAAACACTCGCCCCAAAATTATTAATGGCCCGAAGAACAGAATTAATAAGCTGAAGACGACCAGCAAACGAAAGGAACTGTTGAGGCCAAGATTGGGCTCTAGAAGTGATAGCATTGACCAAGCAATTGTAGTCCATTCTGCTCAACCTTTTAGCCACAATAGAAACACCTAGATAGCGGAAATGAAGCGTATCTTCAACAAAACCGAGGGGCGCTACCAGCTGGTTCTTCAAAGCAGTAGAGCTACCTGAATAATATATCTCGCTCTTGTGATCGTTGGGATTAAGACCCGACTAGGCAGAGAACTTACGTAAGCCATTTTTCAACAACGTAACCGACACCATATTTGCCTCAGAGAATAGGAGTACATCATTAGCAAAAAAGAGGTGGGTCAATCGAGAAGATTTGTATCTCCAGAACTATTTGAATCCCGGGAGCCTGGTTTGCCCATCAAGAATACTAGAAAAGATTTCCATAACCAATGTAAAGAGGTAAGGAGACATGAGATCACCTTGACGAATACCTCTTCCACTGGAGAAATAACCATGAAGGTTACCATTGATCGACACCGAAAATTTTGGAGAGTGAACACATTCCATCACCAAGTTGACGAAAGTTTTGGGAAAACCGAATGCAAGTAATTCCAGAAAATCCCAATTGACGGTGTCATAGGCCTTTTGGAAATCAACTTTGATGGCACATTTCGGTGAATAAGGCTCGAGGTGAAACCCGCTAAATAGCTCATGAGCAATAAGAATGTTATCGCTAATCCGCCGGCCCTTAACAAAAGCATTTTGAGGAGAGCTAATCACAGAGGGAAGAACAGAAGCAATACGGTTAGCCAAGATTTAAGTGATGCATTTATAAACGGTATTGCAACACGAAATAGGCCTGAAGTCCCCCATCCTTGTAGCATTCGGGACCTTAGGAACAAGAGCAATAATCGTGGCATTAGTCTCCTTAAGCAGATTACCAAAAAGGAAGATATCCTTGATAGCATCCATGACCGAGTTACCGATTATGTCCCACGTCATTTTAAAGAAATCAACATTAAAGCCATCAGGTCTCGGAGCTTTACCACTCGCCAGAGAAAACATGGTTTCACGGATCTCTACATCCGAAATCAATCTAGATAATAACTGGATATGATCGACCAACAAAGGATTAGAGATAACAGAACGTACCTCCTGAATAGAAGGGAGCTCATACCGCGGGGTTGAGGCAAAAAGAACCTTGAAGTAGTCAACAATATGTTCCTGGGCCGCTGGCATATCACTCAACATATTCCCGACGCATCCATAATAGAGAGAATTCTGTTTTAGATATGCCTCTTATTGATAAAGTGGTGAAAACGCTGCGTGTTCAGATTGCCTTCCTTGAGCCATTTTAGGCGGGATTTCTCCTTGAAGAAAGATTCTTCTTGCAATATAAGATCCGAAAAAGCCTTCAGCCTAAACTTTTCTAAGTCAGCAAGATGCTGGCTTTGAGGGTCAAGGAGAAGGGCTTCCTGGACATCCAAAAGGGCCTTCCTGGCATCCAAAGTACAGCTAGGAATGCCTGAATAAAAATTCCTGTTAAGCCGTTTCAAGCGGCCTTTCAGCAGCTTCAGCGTTCGGCATAGGCAGAACATAGGAGAGCCTATCATTTGGATGTCCCATACTTGGGTTACAACCGGACGAAACACCGGGTTGGAAAATCAGTAATTAAAGAACTTGAAAGGCTTCTTGGAACAAGATTGGGATACAATCTGGACAGTCATTGGAGAGTGGTCCGAAACACCAGGAGCCAAAAAGAAAGCTTCTGAGAAGGAGAAACACTTCCTTCATTTGTCGTTAATGAGAACCCGATCAATTTTTCTCTGTTTGTGCAACGCCCCTAAAGAGGTCGACCAAGTGAAATAGAAACCAGAATATCTAAGATCATCCAACCAGTATGAGTAATGCAGTGGCCAAATTCATCAAAAGCTGGTAACCAACTGCTGGAGCTCCCAACTCTATCGGAAGGATGTTTAATAGCATTGAAATCCCCTGCTACCAACCAAGGTAAGTCCACATGGGAGACACTAAGATGCTCAAGAGCTGACCACAACAGTCTTCTAGTAACAAAAGTATGGCCAGTATAAACGATAGAGATATAACATACCACATTAATGGCTAGCATGTGAAGGTGACCATGGATAAACTGATTCGAGGTTGAGAGGACGGCAAAATCGGTAACTCGGGGATCCCAACCAAGCTAAACGCGACCATGGGGAGAGTCAATGTAGTTGGCTATCCAAGTCCAATTCAAGATCAACGAAGAGGACAAACTAGTGAACAAGGACGACGGAACTTTTGTTTCCAAAATACCAACACAACAAAGGTTGTTAACCTTAACAAAATGAGAAGGGTTACCATTTGTTGCCTCCCTGCTTCCTTCTCGAGGAAGCTTTCGGTTTACCCGTAGGGGTGGCACTATTCTGTGGGAGAGCATTATGTTGGACAGCCCCGGAGGAGGATGCCACCATCACCTTACTCAGATCAGCTTTCATTCCAGAGATAGGGTTAGCTTTGTCCCTCAAGACTAGTTGTGCATTCCGAAGTAGAGGATCCTCATCCCCATCACTCCCCACATTGCTTATGGTATCCTCAATCTCATCCTCATAGCTAGACGATGACACTACCGCATCACTTGATTCACTCGGGCTTTGCTCTGGAGAATCATGGATCAAATCCTTAGCCGGGACAAATAATGGATTATGAGAAACTTCACAGAGTCCAGAGACAACCTACTGCTTACTAGGAATGGGAGTGGTAGCTTGCTTTTTTGGGTGAGATTTCTTCCTTCTCTCAACCGTATTCCACCTAACTTGAGGTTGAGCAGGGGCTTAAGTAGTGGCTTGCACCACTTCAGTATCATCTAGCAAAGGCTGAGAGTGAGCCAAGGCTGGAGGTGATATTTCAGGTTGAAAGTTTGCCGAAGCTGGAGGTGATACCTCAATATCAGCGGGAGTGCTAGACTCTAAGCATTGGTGGCTAAAAGTACCACATTTAGCATAAGATAAAGGTCGCCATTCATACTCCACCGAAATGGGATGCACAACACCAGTAGCCAATTCCACTTCAACAGATTCCAACAGAGGAGAATTTGCTATAATTTCAACACAGACACGAGCAAACGAGAGCATTCTCAGGTTAGCCGTATAAAGATCCACATGGAGTGGTTTCCCAATCGCACTAGCAATCAAGCTAATAACATGATCAGACCACATGGAGAACGGGATGGATTTTAAACTAATCCACACAGGTGGGGCAGCATGCCGCTCTTTCTTAAGGATCAAGTGAGGGTGCCATTATTGCAGAATTACCGTGATATGGCGATTATCCAAAATTTTCCTTCTAAAATCTGCATTAGGGATGTTGAAGAAGAAAAAGCCATCGTCATTAGCCATTACTTTGGTAACATGGGGGCCCCAAATATGCTTAATAGCTATCTGCGTTGCCTTGAATGATAATCGTCTACCCACGAAGTACCCAACCAGACACGAGTTTCCATTTTAGGTGCTTTCTCCAGCACCTCATCGGAGATCCGCACCAGAGGTCTACCATTCACAATAGCATGAGGTATATAGGAGACAGTTGTACCCTTTCTCAGCCGATTTGGCAATCGCTACCCACAAGCGCTAAGGCTGGGCCTCTCCTGCATCCTTATGGGGAGGTCTAGAAGTGGAAGCATCCCCGGCTCCTGGAACGCCTCTTCTAGCGTTGTTCCTGCCCAACATTTGCAGCTGAGGAGGTCCGACACTGTTGGATGCCCACCAGGAGGTTAACGTTGGTCGAGCAACCACGGTTGAGTGCTTCTTTAGCATCAACAGAGGGCATCACAGCCACCGACCGAGTCTCCACTATGGGCGACTTTCCTTGAGGTCGGAAGCTTACGCTTGGGCCATGCTCAACTCCTTTGCCAGCCATGGCCTTCCCCAAATCAATGGAAGGCTTCCTCGGGATGGGGTGGATAGCCAATTTTAGCGCCATGGGAAGATTAGAGCTTCACCATGGATATAAACGCATGGTAACAGAGAGCATGAGATCCGAAAAAATGGGGCTCGGGACAGCACCACAGAGGAGTCCCACCAGGGAGAATGATGACAAGGGTGAGGCGATCCCTATAACCAAAAACCAGTAAGAGCAATCGACCGAATTGCTTGGAAGTGCAGATTCTTCCAGCAGGCTATAATACAACGATGATGGAGTCCCAGATCTTAAATGCTGGATACGGAAGGACACCGTAAAGGAATCCCACCAGAGAGAATAAAGGTAAGAAGGGGGCGACCCTAGCTACGAAAGGGCGACCCCAGCTGCCAATCCTTATCGGAATTCTAATAGGTAGATCGTCGATAATAGGGAAACTCAGGCGAAAAGTACAAGGGGAGCTACAGCACACGGGATAGAGCTCGGGCTATAATACCAGAGGCTCTTGGGCGTGAAAATGACAAGTCAATTATTTTCCTGCATTTTATTTTCAAAAATTCATAAAAAATCAGAAAAAAATGAGAAAATTACAAAATCAACTTTGGAAGCCTTGGCCAAGCCTAGGAAACCATTTTTGAACAATTTTTTTTTTTCATATTTGTTAATATTTTTCAAAAAATAGAAAAAATAATAAAAAATTAATAAAAAATAGCATTTGAGGCCAAAAAATGAAAAATAGTCAGTATTTTTATTTTTATTTTATCATCATTTTGGCTGAGAAAATTCACAAAATTAATCTAGAATTGGGGTTTACTTTGTTAATCACATTTTCAGATTAATTGCAAAAAATTTTAGAAATTTCATTTCAGCTTTGTAATTTTCTTTTTTGGCATTTATGGAGTCGTGTCATTCTCCTCTATTTTTCAAAATTATAATCCACTCCCAAAATGCATGAAATTGTCAAATTTTACTAAAGAGGACCAAAATGCAATTTGAATTTTTGCAAATTAGTCCCTAAAAACACTCAAAATGCAATTAAAACTTTTCTACGGACCGAATAAAAAATCGAGGCACAACACCCCCTAGTTTTTGGCATCTTGAGTCCATTGGTGGGATTAATTTTTACAAAAAAGGTCATCAAGAGTTTGGATTTTACAAAATGGGTACTCGGGTCAGATTTAAAAATTGGGTTTTGGTACCAATCCATGGATAATTTTACATGAAAATTTGTCTTCTAATAGATTTGATGCCATAGAATTCAATTTTAGGCTTCAATTTACTTAATTTTCGATTTTGGGGGAGTATTTTGGGCAAATTGGATCGATCGGGTCAGTCGGATCAGGTTAGATCCGACCTGACGACCCGAGCACCCATCTTTTTCCCCAGAAGCATCATGCATGCAAATAGGCCTGGGGAGGGTTTCTAACATATTTGGATTGGCTCTTTTGGTATAAAAGGAGAAAATTCTCATTCGGTTAGGAGGAAGTTACCACACAACAGACGAGAGGAGATACCCAGAGAAAGAGAGAAGAAGAAGGAGAGGGCCTGCTAGAAATCCACGAACAGTTGTCGGAGAGGTTTCGGCCGAAGGATTCCCGAGCTGTGTTGACAACAACCAAGTGCCGGTAGGTCTTCAAAGTCACTCCGCAAGCTTCCTACAACCTCAAGGAACGTCTGCAACTCTTTGGATCGAAGTTTCGTCGCGTAGAAAGGTAAGCGCCATTAAAGCTTTTACCGGCCTTTAATGGCAACTGGCTGATTTGTGCATTATTCTTGGTGATTCTCGTTCGGTTTGAGTCCTAGACCTCCCCTAAACCCATTCCACTCGTTATTTTGCATCGGTTTCGTTCGAAATGCCATAACTGACCACCCTGAGCTCGAGCTTCTGTTGCGAGCTCACGAGCGTCATCAAACTAGAATCGAGGTACAGTGACTCAAGGTAAGTATTTTCTACCTCCCTCCATACTTCCTGGTTGATTAGATTTGACCTTGAATGTCGGAAGTTGATGATTATGTTCACCGGAATTTTGCTAGCTACCGGTGTCGGTTAGAGTAGATTTAGGACAGTTTTAGCTCCAAATTGCAATACATTGGTTTTAGGATGTTTAGGAATTGACGTAGATTAGAAGCGTGAGAGGATTTAGGTATTTTCAGGCTTGTTTAGCACTCCGGCAAGGTTCCGGTTGACTTGTCGGAGTCACGACCTTCTCCGGTCATCTTCTCGGTGTATGCTCGTTGACTCGGTTATATGATGGTTTGACCGACTCTTTATTCCTTCTTTTTCCTTATTATCCTTTTTTTTTCCACGTCATTTGTTTTGAGCTTTTCTTTTTTTTTTTTTATTATTTTTTCTATTATGATGTAATTGGGGAAATTTTATTTTACGTGACTAGATTATCGGTTTTCTCAGTCAGATTCTATTGTGATTCCTGATAATTAAAAGGTACAATTTTTCTTAATTCAGATAAAAGATTTCTATTAGTTATCAAACGATTCGCGATTTTTAATTATTTATGCCATCATTTTTTTTTTTTTTTCTTTTTTTTTCTTTATTATCTTCTTCCTCTCTTTATCTTATTTCTTCTTTTTTCTTTTCTTTCTAATCCTTCTCTTTATGTACGATTTACAAGCTTTTAATATGGTGAATTGTTTTTTTTTGTTTTCCCTTAGTAACATACGCATGCGAAATAAATGTAATCTTTGTTTCCCTGTCGATATTCCTATCGCAACCCCAGCAGATCTAGGTTATGGGCCAGGTCAACCGACCCTGTCGTATAACAAAATAAAAAAATAAAATAATAAATAATAAAAATTCTCAGAAAATACAAAAAAATTAGAAAAAATCAAAATAGAAAAATCAGTAAAAAAAACATCAAACTGCGTTGTTTTTGGGGTATCGGGCCAAACTTGAGTGAGTTTCGGGCCGGTTGGCCGGACCCGGTTCGAAAAATTCAATAAAAAAGGAAATAAAAATATATAAAAAACATATAAAAATAATAAAAAATAAAAAAAGGCCAAATTCATAAAAAACCAGAAAAACCCATAAAAATTCGAACCAAATAAAAAAATTTTAAATTTTTCAGAAAATGTAGAAAATGTCCAAAAAA
>JAGVVM010007085.1:0-12519 GCA_019149425.1 Psidium friedrichsthalianum
GGAGGAGTTCACACAAATATATCAAAGTTATAGAAAGATTTCCATAGCGAGACGTGTAATCCCATGGGCCGCCTTCCCTCTGTCAAAACAGATACTGGTTTTTTATTTTAGTACGATTTTCATGGCCTTTGCTCAAGAGTACTCATTTTCGCCCTCTATTACAATGGCTGAAAGAATCTTCAAGTCGACCCGAGTAATATTTCAACGATGACAACGTGATATGGCTCTGTCAAACAATCAATCCAATGGAACTATGAATTCTGATTGAGTGAAAATCCCCTTCATTGCCATAAAAACACAAATGAGAACTACCCTGTCTAGAAAAAGATTCTTGCCCACTGATTTTCTAAATAGCGCCAGCTGCAGTTCTTCCTGTAAAATTTGGCAAGTGAAATACTCTTAAAATGAAGCACTATAGATGAGTAGATCGAACTCCAAGTTACACTCAGTCACTTGCATGATGCAACTAATGCTTGTTAAAACATCGATTCTATCTTAATTTTTTAACTGACAGTGGCGACTGCATTAACTCGTTCTTAACACTGACGTAAACTCAAAACATCTTGCACTTGCTCCCGGCACCGGCAGACCATAAACTACTCTTTCTTTTTAATTAGCAATTCTCTTCTTAAAATTCCATAAGCAATTCGATAAGCACCAAAAGTCAGAGGCCTAAGCTTATCAATCTCTGTAAACTGATGGTGGTCCTACTTCCACTATTCAACCATTTCGTAACTTACACGACTGTAACTCATCAAACGGCCTGATAAAGAAAGTTCGATAAATGCATCATCACCTTGTGGATCAGACCGTCGTCAATGATCGAGCTACTCAACTTCTTATACAGCTCCAGCAGCGCTTCGATCTCATTGACAGAAACTGCAGCAGAAAAACCAAAAACAACCGACCGACGCTCAATCAGCTCAACGTTTTTCGACTAATCCCTCGTCATCCAACGACACCACAGGGACGGATGATGATGATGTGAGAGAGAGAGAGAGAGAGAGACACGGCGTGTTCTTGGCGATGCGGGAGAGTTCGTCGAACTGTAGCAGTGCCTCCGAGGCGGTCGGAGTCGAAGCAGCGCGAGAAATTCACGAGCACGGCCTCGAGTAAGCCGAGGAGCGGGATCGCCAACGCGCACAGCCGCTCGCCGATCGTTAAACAGCTCAGTCCCTTGTCGGAGTCGCCGAATGGAGCGCACACGGAAACATCATCAAAAACCGAAAAAAAAAACAGGAAAAAGAAAGAAAAAATCACACGAACGAGGAGAAGTAGAGAAAGAAGCAGGAAGAGGAAAAGCGGTGTCACCTCGTTTCGACAGAGTACCAGAGCGCTGGAACAGGAAGCCATGGCAGTTCAGATTGCAGAGGCTGCGAATCAGCGACGACGACGAGGAGCTACTCTGCAAACGGTTCGGCTTCCGACCCCTGCGGTTGCTGCAGAAGCCGCACTCGAAGCAGACGGAGGAGCCCACAGGCGCGAGGCAGCCGCCAGTTCTCTGCGTCTTTTCGGCATTTTTCCATCACGTCCACCTCTTCTTATCCGAGGAAATATTGGGTGGGCCGGCCTCGGTGAGGCCCGACCCACGTGGCCTCTCCTCATTGGAGGAGAGGTGTTTTGCAGGCCTCTCCTCCAATGAAGAGAGGCCACGTGGATCGGGGCCTCACTGAGGCCGGCCCACCCAAAATTTTTTCCGTTTTGTCCCACTTCCAAAGGAACGCTATTTTGCGCATGACAACACTATGGATGATGTTCCCATCCGTTCCAAATTGGAAAATAAAACTCAAAAAAAAAATTTTTTTTGCGGGGTGGTCCCCACACTTTGGAGATAATTATTGACAAGCAAACAAAACCATAAACGGACGAAAAATGAGGGGGGGCGGGTAATCAAACTTTTTAATGATTACGATGACGGGCAATTGGTGGTGAGTGGGATGGGAGATGAGTTCCGCTGTCGGTAATCACTACAGAGCTCCCCTTGGGGGGAGGGGAGGCGCGTGCTGAAAAAAAAAACCGCAAAAACGATTCACGAAGTAATCTCGATTTCTTAAAAAAATAATTTTAACTGAATTTAATTCAAGTAAATGCTTCAAAATGCTATAACAGTATCAAACGAGGCGTTAGTTGCAATATTTCGGTGAATCAAAAGTATTTTACCTATAGATGATAATTTTGAATTTTAATTAATTATTTAATTATTCTGTTCTCTTTTTTCATTCCTTTTTTTTTTCCTTCGTTTACGGCGGACGGGACTTGGCACCCTTAGTGGTCACTAGGCAAAGGACTACAAGCCCCGTTCTGATAGCTAGCAGGTCGCAAAACCCTCCCCAACCTCTCCAAGCATCATCGGTGCCCGATCATTGCCTGATGTGAAATGGAAAGGAAAAAAATAAAAAAAAAAGAGTAAAGATATCATAAATATTATAAAAAAAAAAAGATTAAAAAGCCATTAACTAGATGGGTAAGGTTGAACCCATTTTTGAGATTAATATGGCCATTTCATGCCTTTATTCGAAAAAAAATTTCACTTTGAATCATCTTTTGAGAAAAACGGATGTATTCATGTCCTTATTTGAAAATTTGCAACTTTATTTTGCAATAGATGATTAATTTGATAAATTTCTTTTAAAAATGATCGCTTGATTAGCTTGAACTATGATTATTGACTAATCAACTATAATATATTCTCAATAACAACAATAATTCATATTTAATTTTTTTACAGTAAAATATTATTTATTCATTCATTCTAGTAAAATATTCAAGCGTCCATTTTTAGCAAACCTATTTTTCAAATTATTTACTCCGTGCTGGAACTAGGAATCGCCAACTGTTCATTCTCCCTCCTGCTGACTCAAAAAATGTGCAGGCCAAGACGAGCAAGGCCGACATAGAACTACCCACTCAAGTCGAAAATTTCATATTCCTTTCAATTACTAACCTAATGAGTTCAACTTATTTGCCACGACAAAACTTTGTAAATTTTCATAGAAAACGGAACTTTTAAAAGAGATTCCACCTATCGTGATGAACCTATTGAACCGGTTGAGGATGGCAAAATTTTTAATTGGAATTTTCGTTTTGATCTTTGCTTTCATTAGAAGTATTTTCTTAAGAGTCATAGCTTTTAAACTCGATTGTGCCGGTGTTCATCGCATAAAATAAGATGATGGAGTCATTAGACAAATTGTGATTTTAAACTAAACTTCACATTTCAATTTGATATGATGTCTCCGACCAAAGAAATATGATACAACGTCTGCTTCTGTGCTATGTGGTCCAAAATGCCAAGGAAAGGAAGATAAGGGCCCAATTGGAAGCCTTTGTAGGTAAGGGTTACTGTCCAATAGCCCAACAAAATAGTGACTACCATACAAGCCCTCTGTCATGGAAATCCAAATCGTGCAATTACTTCTTGTACGAAATTCTCCTATAGGTTCTATAGATTAAAAAAAAAACAGAAAATTGATAAGTGCATTCAAAATCCTAAAATTCATTCAGTGTACAATTGACTCCTAAAACTTATGAGAAGTGCGATCATGTCTTAAAATTTATTCAAATCGGCAAACTCCTTCCGTCGACTCTGTCCAACTTGGTTAATGAAAAATGTTAACGTCGTATTTTTATTAATATTTATATTTCTTATCTGGCGTCGACATTGCTAAAACGGCATTTTTGATTTAAAATTAAATTTTTATTGGAAATAAAAATTAGATGTACTAAAAAATAAGTCGTTTTGAGAATACGGACAGAAAAAAACAAAAAGAATCCAGGGCCTTGCATGCCCTCGCCGTTTTGACTTCCTTCCTATCTTTCTTATTTTTTTTTAGTTTAAATTTAATAATATCCAAATTAAAGGAATCACATTTGGATCTAAGCTACGTCGTTTTAGCATTATACTTCTTGTTTTAGGCCGTCAACGCCATGTAGGAGAGAAAATAAAAATAATAATAAAATAATATCATTGGTTTTTTAGGTTTAGCCAGGTTGGGACCTAGTAAACGTAAAGATTTGATTGCATTTTTGTACTTTCATGACATTTTTTAGGATTTTCAATGTATTTATTTCCAAGAAAAAAAAGTGAAGTCTTTTTTTTTTTGGTGGACATATATACATAACCGACCTTATATATATATATATATATATATATATATATATATATATATTAAAGAGTAAAAATGTGTTAACAAAGTAGCCTCGAGTTCGAATTTCGGGTACCCGCCAGATAAATGCCAAATTGGGCCCATGCCCATCCCACAACACTATTCAAACCGCAAACCTCTCAACCTGTAGTGGATGGATGGGGGGGCAGGTACCTCGCAAGACTCGGCCAACTCGTATCCCTCTGTGGTGATTTCTCGGTGATTTGTCAAGCCCAAGAAGTTGACTTAATCGGGGAAGATCGATGCACTTCAACTTATATATAAAAAAAAAAAAAGATAAGAGATTCCAGCTTTAAATTTCTAATCGCGCGTTACTATTCTAACTCTCTCGAATCGTGCAATCGAATTCGGCCCCACGCACGTCTACAAATCATCGGATGGGAGGAGATCGAGGGAAGCACCTTGCGTGCAAAGAATACATGTATACAATGCCCGTCCGGTCTAATCGCCGATGAACCCATCCAAACGAGTCGCGACATCTCCTGCTTCAATTAAGCCCTTTACCTCAGCAGCCTCGGAAGTTAGCGTCCTTCGGGCTTCGACTTTTGGACAAGAGCATCTTCCGTCTGCCCATTAAGAATCGACTCTGCAAAAGGTCGGCTCTTTTGGAATCGCCTCTATCGTCGACTCCGGCGGGGTTTGGATTTTCAGGCAATGTTCATACCCGGCCGAGCCTGTAAATTCTTTCCGGGCACACGCGAAAAATTAGCGAGCAGAAATGATGTAAACCCACTTGCGCTAAAGATTCGATGCTCGCTAAGTTAGTCCGAAACAGGAGCGGCACGACTTGACAAGATAGAAATCGCACCTTTCGGGAAAATCACAAGAGGGTGGAGCCTCCCATTTCTCCAGACACTTCCGTCTCCATTTCCCACGAGCAGTCACCGAATCGCATCAGTCATTGGGGAAAACGTCGACGCCCCAGTCTGGTTCGCAAGCAGCCGGTGCCTACATTCCAAGCACTAATCCACCAAAACGAGAGGGATCTTTCCCGAGTCTGGTCGACGATAAGAAGAAACTTTGCAAAAAGCTAAACAATAATTGGGGAAATCATCCCTTCCAGCGCGTCCCCTGAAGGGTCAAGGGACAAGAAGAAGAGCGCCCAATTTCAGTACTCACCACATGCAATGATGGGCAAAAGCCGGATTCCGATGGGGCATCCCTTTCCCATCATTGATGTCCAAGAGCTCCGCGATGGGCAAAAGCCGAGCTCCGTTTTTCCCAAATTTTCTCAAATGTCGTGCCTTTTAAATTGATCCTGAAAAGGCGAAGCGATCGCTCAAATCTTCTCGAAGTACCCTGCGACGACGTTGCAACTAGCACCCCATACATCCACAAGAAATGAGGTAAATCAGGGCACGGGCATAGAGGCCCAACTATAATAAAGTTCATTAGAACACTCCGCAAGCTCTATAAACCGGTTAAGTTCGGATCTTAAGTTCACACGTATAATCTCCATTGTAAATATTTGCATGCAGTTCGTAGGGTCCGAACAGATGATCTCCAATTCAAGAGTTAGAAATCTCTCGACATTTCGAGTCACGTCACTAATCTCGGGATCGAATGAATTTGCCTCGTCAATACGTGTCATTGGACACCTTTTTTCAAAGGAGCAAAATTCTCATATTGATCACGATACATGCCGCGTTCCTAATTTCGTACTTACAAGTACGAGGAAATCTTTCGATACTCTAGCAAACTGATGTATCGAAAGCTCTAAAAGGTCATCAAGAAAATGCGGCCGAGACCAAAAATTTCTATATAACGCGATCGAGCCGTAAAAGTTATTCAATTGCTACAATCAAGAATTTGAATTAATTCCGTTCATTTTGATCATCCATGCTGGGGTTTTCCTCGAAGTGGGTCCCCTATATTTACCACAAATGGGGGAAGAATCGGGCTGTACTTGGAGCCCATGCACCTCACACCCACCTTATAAAACCCCAACTCTGCCACATTCGCCCCATTGATCACCTCCCACGTTCTCCTCCAATCCCTCGCTCCTCCCCCTTCCCCCAATCCTCTTCTTCCTCGTCTTCTTCGACCTCCGATCAGTCGCCGGCAATCGCAAAAACCCTAGCCCAACTCACAAAAAATGACCACGTACGGCACAATCCCGACCTCCTCCTCCTCGGCGCCGGCCAACCTCGAGTTCATCTCCCGCGCGAAGGAGCGGATCAAGTCCGGCTTCGCCGAGCGCCGCCCGTGGAAGCTTATGCTCGACATCCGCTCCCTCAGGCTCCCCTCCGGCTTCCCCGACGCCCTGTCCCGAGTGCGGACCAACCTCTCCTTCTTCCGCACCAACTACGCCATGGTCTTCCTCTTCATCCTCTTCCTGAGCCTCCTGTGGCACCCGATCTCGCTCATCGTCTTCATCGTCATGATGGCCGCGTGGCTCTTCCTCTACTTCCTCCGGGACGAGCCCTCGCGGTGTTCGGCCGCACGATCGACGACCGCGTCGTCCTGGTCGTGATGGCGGTGCTGACGATCGTGTTCCTGCTGCTGACGCACGCGACGGTGAACATCCTGGTGGCGATCCTGATCGGGGCGGTCGTGGTGGTGCTGCACGCGGCGATGAGGAAGACGGAGGACCTGCCCGCGGACGAGGAAGCCGCGGGGACGCGTGGGCTGATGGGAAGCGTCGGATCTCCGTCTTCGTGACCTTGGGACTGTTAGTTGTGACTTGATTTTTTGGTTTTTTTTTTTTCCCTCTATTTTTTGTTTCCCAGATTCGCCTTCTATTTGTAATTTGTTTAGTTTTTTTTCTTTTTTCCCCCAATTGGAGTGGGTTGGTGTTTGTACAACAGAGGTTCGATTAGAAAAGGGGTTGTTCATCTTCCTCGGATTCTATTATTTTAGTTCTTGCGTGGGAAGTTTGGGAGCGAAATTGAATGATCAGTGTTGGCATTTCAGATTTTGTGTATTAGCTTAGGCACTTTGTAGTTGGCTCTTGTACACACCTCGATAGATAGATAGATGTGCGACGACGGCCGGGATTTTACCACCCAATTTTTCGTGCCGAATTCGCGATTGCAAAATTGGGCCGTAGGGAAAGTAATTTAGACAAAATTAACATTGCTTATTACCCGGTCGCCACAAGATGTATTTAAGATGTATTCATAAAGTTCATTCGAAAATTGATTCGACTGTGCAATGCTAATGTGGAATGAAATGTATAGGCCATGTTTTATTATTTTCAGCACCCGTCAATTACATCGTTAAGGGTGAAGGAGCCCACGTTCACGAAAGGCTCTTTGATTGAGGAAGGGCCCCCTTTTGACACACCAACTTGGCCTAGATAATTGTATTGGCACTAATACTTAACATTGCAAGAATCGATGGACCACGCAACTTTGCGGTGGGAGGCAATAATAATTCAAGCATCTTTCGTTGCCTCCGCCGTTTAAGGGCCCCCTAACTATCTCCTACATCATCGACATTTTAAGGTCGGTAGCTTTAAACTCTCGTGAATACATATACTACGAAGCATTTAAAAAAAAATTCAAGATACACGAATAGAAAAATATCTCATTTTTCGTAATTTTGCAAAAAGCTAAAGGTGTTTTTCTTTTATTATTTTTATCTTTATCTCTGGGCTGATTGGAGGAAAGCCGACGAAGTCGAATTTGTATTGAATAATAATGAATTTCTAAAGAAAAAATTCGTTCGGTTATGTAATTTTATTTTTTCTACTTTTAGAGTATTTATTTGCTCTAGATATAATTGTGGAGCCATTTGAAGAAGTTTGAAAGAAAAAATATACTCTTTTCTATAAATAGAAAAAATCAAATTTTAGCTAAAAGTTGATTTTTAGTGTAAAAGTGTTGCCATGCGCGCTTTTGAGGTTTAGAATATGAATTTTTGTTACGTATAAGACGCATTAGAATTCAGAGAATGCACAGGTATTTTACATGCATAATTAATTGTAAAAGAAATAAAATTTAGTTTTTCTTTAGTTGAAAGATAGAATAAAAAAAACGTTATTATTCTTCGCGCAATTATTCCGGTGGGAAGGAAAAATGTTAAAAAGAGAAAACAACTCTGGACTTCACCGGAACCTCGCGACTCTCTTCCTCCCCTTCAAAACCCCTCACCGCCACCGCCACCGCCACCGCCACCGCGGACAGCGTTCCCCAGCCGCGCGATCTCGTCACCGGAATGTCGCACCAGCCGTACGATCCCTACTACCTGGCGGTCGCGCCTCCGATTCCGGACTATGGCGCGGGCTTCGCTGGCGGCGAAAAGGGGCTGATCAACACGCTCTTCGTCTCCGGACTCCCCGACGACGTGAAGGCGCGCGAGATTCACAACTCTTCCGCCGTCGCCCTGGGTTCGACTCCTGCCAGCTCAAGTACACGGCCGTGGTAATCAGGTTGATTTAACTCTCTATTTAATTCTTGAGGAAAAATTGCATTCCTTCGTTTTCAGCTTACCGTGCGGAAATAAGAGGCGGCGAAGATGTCTTTATATGGATGTTTTGTTAGTGGGTATTCTTTGTTCTTGAGATAGATAAAATGCACTGTACGTGTTTGTGTTAATTCAGCTTCTAGTTCACAATCATTGCTCTCTAATTGGATTTGAGACTTGCGAGTTTGGTCATTTAGTGATGGAAGATAAAAGAGAGTTCGCACACATATACGATATGTATGGTGTAGTTGCTGATTTGCTTGAGTTGGTTTTGTATAGTCATGTTCCCTAAAATCAGATTAGGGAGAAGAATGCACTCTATTGGATTCATTTTCTATATGTATACCGTGGCTAATATTTGTTCTTTCCATGCAGGTGGTTGCTTTTGCTACATTCTTCAACCATCAATCAGCAATAGCAGCATTGCACGCCTTAAATGTGAGTGCCATTTCCATTTGTTGGATAGTTCTGTACTTGGCAACCTCCAATGGACGGCTGTATTTGCTGGCCTCACGTTGGATAATGCAATTTCCAATTACCACTTGTCTTTTGTTAGTACATAGGAGTAATAATTAACTTTTATTGGATTGCCTTGCTGAAAACTGTTGTCAGTCTTGTTGTCTGTTTAGCAATCCGATTGTTTGATTCCTTGTTTTCATACTGCAACTCATCTGGATGATTCATGTAGGGCGTCAAATTCGATCCTCAAACTGGATCCACTTTGCATATTGAGCTAGCCAGATCAAATTCAAGGCGAAAACGTAAACCAGGTGAGCTTTTGTGTGTCGTGTATCGTTTCTTGGGCATGGTTTGCTGTTTTTGCTACTTTTCATGGTGATATTCATTTCTTCATTGGAGGGTCATTAATCGTTTTGTTATTTCTTTTTGTCTGCACAGGTAGCGGACCTTATGTTGTTATAGATAATAGAAGTAATGAGGCATCTAATGCGCAGGAACCTTCAAGCAATGATGATGGTAATATGCCCCTTTAGTTTCTTTTTTCCCTCTCTCTTTCCTTCAGGCTGTCCTTGTGGTCCTTAATATGTAACCTCTTTTCCTAATGGGAGGTGGAGGTTCTACTTCTGGAGCTTGATTCTATTGCTCAAAAGATTATCCTGTATATTCTTGTCCATTCAGGAGACTCTGAATCAGAGGATCCATCTGAGGGTGATAATCATGAATTCGGCAACGAGGATGATTCTGAGACTGCAAAAAGGTTGGACGCGCTCAATCATCACAATAATTTCCTTTAACATGTTGATCTTTTCATATTTAGTTTTAGGATCTAGCTAGCACCATATCTCCTTCACTAAGCCTGGCTTTGTTTCTGGTAGCGGTGAGACAGCAGGTGCTGATGGCACTGCAGAAGTTGAGAATGTAAGTGAACGCATCTGTCAAATCATGTGCATTTTATGTCCTAAGTGGTGACTCTCTTTTTCCTTCGTTGAATGTGCTGGTGTTCTCTGGATGTAAATGCGAAATACGTTACTCTTTTTATTCCAATGACTTTCTTTACCTTTTTTTCTGTTCTCCTTTAAGAAAGTTGGTTGCTTAAATCAAGTCAAGGTGTGGAAGTTTATGTCTTTTAATGTGGTGGTATAATTGTCCAGCAATCTGATATTAGAACTGTTGTAGTCATAGCAATTCGTCATGATTTGAGTCCCAGATTTCCAGTTCATCGTTGAGCATTTAATCTTAGCTGCGGGATCTTGAATTCTGGTTCTTTTTCTGACCAAAAAAATAAAATAATATCTGGTTCTTGTAGATAAGCTCAATTAAATGATCGAGCTCATCTAGACCTCATTCTTTTGCCAGTAATGCTTTTTCCTTGATATTTATGAATTTGACCAACCTCCCTGGCTTGTGCATCATGGCAGTCAGAGAAGCCCGTGGATGAGAATGTCAACCCATGTTCGACTTTGTTCATTGCGAACCTGGGTCCAAATTGCACAGAGGAAGAACTGACGCGGGCTCTCTCCCAGTAAGTTACTGTATCCCCTCTCAATTGATTTTAGCTTTTGGATTATATAATATCTGCAGTTCTCGGGATAATTGCAACATCTATCTCATTGCTTTTGTAAAAGATCCATTTTGTTGGTGTCAGATATGCTGGATTCAAGATGGTTAAACTACGTGGCCGAAGTGGAATGCCAGTTGCGTTTGCTGATTTTGAGGTATCACGTACAGAATTATTTTTGAGTGACAACCACGTGATCAGAAGCATGCTTTTCCATGGCATAGACATATAGCTAGAAGTCACGAGCTTATGAGGCAATTCTATTGCTTTTTCCCTAGAATGACTAGATATTGGGTACCCGAGAAGGAGGATTAATTTCAGATCTCACCCTTCTCTTCATATTACCGGCAGGAAATCGAGCAAGCTAGTAAGGCGATGGAGGAGCTTCAGGGTAGCCAGCTAGCATCATCAGACCGAGGCGGCATGAACATAGAGTAACTCGGCTTTCCACTCTTGATTTTTCTGTTCACTCATTGGGCATTTCCCAGTTGAATTGTGACTGAACCATGGCTTATGAATTTCTTTTCTAGATATGCGAGGTCCAAAATGAGGAAGCATTAGAACTTCTGGGAAGACGACAACAAAGCTTTTCGATTCTTCAAAGTTAAGCCAAATGATGCATGAAGCGCAATTGAAAATTTTGCTCAGATTTTCTGCTCTCTGTCTTTTAAGGTTGTAATATTTTTTGGCGTTCCGGTATGATAGAATCATTTTCTGTTTATTCCTCCTTTGGTCAACACTTTCGTCCATAGCCATTTTGATATTTATTCTCTTTGTTTTTGTTGGTAAAATATGCTTTTCTCCCTCTTATCACTAAAAAGGGGGGTGAAGGTGATGCTTATTGGAGCCTGCGTTCTGATTGGACTCACAAACATCGTTCTATCGCTGCGGTCCGCAATACTTAAAATGGTCTAATTGCTTCCGTGAGTTATTCAAGGGAGTTTCCTGGGGAAGGGATACTAAAGCCTGCTGCTTACATTTCTCTGAGACGGAAATGGAACTTGTCATGTTTGCAAAGCATGAAAGCGGTAGAACTCAGAAGGTTGATCTTTCCGTCTCATATTTAAGTCCGTATGATTTGGTCATACGAGTATCTGCTAGAAGAGAGATGACGATGACTACGTGGGAGCGGCGGTTTCATGAATGGTCAGGATGGGAATGCTTACTATTCTTGCTTGCGGATCATGCGATTGTCCTATTGAAGAAGAATTATGTGCATCTATTAGAGCGGTGTCCCAAGGCAAAATTCATGTCACAATGTCTAAGCCCACCTCTCCGATCTAGTCAGAAGGCAAACGACGAATCTAATCCATTTGGATTTGGCATCAAAAACTGAAAAAAAAAAAAAACGAAACGAAACGAATTGAATGGAATTTAATCTTTCTGTCGTGCTAAGACAGACACCTTGGCGGAACACTGAACAAGACCTGCCCCAGCCTGAACAGAGCGACGGCAAACAGGAAATCAAATGAATTGAATTGAGGGGAGGGGTGGGGATGGGGGGGCTCGTTGACAGCATTTTCAATTCCCGCGACTGTGCCTACATTTAATATGGTCCAGAGGACGATATGTGCAGACAGCTTGGCTCCTCTTGCAGATTTATAAAAAAAAAAATAAAAAAAACGATTAGAGACAAGATTATGGGGGTGAACTGGCGGCAATGGCATAAGCTGTTCATGTAATAATGATAATGCCCTACATGTCCTGTTTGCGTCGCGAAACTCGGCCTGGCTTGTCGTTGTCGAGACAAGGACTCGCATGAATGCCCTGCACGCCCCGGTTCCGTTTTTTGAAAACTCACGGGGTATTGTCAGTGTTGGTTGAATCTTAGTGTCCTATTTTTAAAAGTTTGAATTTTCCTTTGGGACTTTAAAGCGAATCCAAGAAGCAGTCAATCGAACGTCAGCCTGGCAGTTTCATTCGTTTGCT
>JAGVVM010007086.1:0-26198 GCA_019149425.1 Psidium friedrichsthalianum
ATGAAACAGTACTAAACATCCGTTTACACTATTTTCTCAAGCAGACTTTCAACACATACTACATTCAAAGATATCTAATACTTGCCAGTGTAATTAGTTATACCATATCGGAACCGGCAATTATTGAAAGGAAATTAACACATTTGGTAACTAGTTCCAGAGTTTTCTAGAGGAAACATAAGAGAGAACTGACAATAGTTTGTTAGGAGCGCGTGTAAGTTATGTTAGAGAAGTTTTATAGTGAATAATTTTAATGTATCATGAATCTTAATATATCTAAATTGACACATAATAATTTATTTGCACCTCTTGACAACTTTTCTGGGTGAAGGTATCAACTTTTACTGTGCACTCCCAATAGAAGTGTTGCTTTTGATTTTATGGAAAGAGATGCTTGAATTCTAAGTGATCTATGCTAAATGTATCTCCACTAGATTGTCGCATGTCCTAGATATTCGTTACTTTGTGCATGTCAGATGGACACTCTTGACCATTGATCTGCTTTTGTCTACGCGACCATTCTTGTTTCATTTTTTTGAGGAAAGCTCTTTTGTTAAAAAAAAGAGCAGTCCAGTGCAGCGATAGCATCCCCGTAGAGCGGGGGTCCGGGGAAATGGTCCCACCATCAGGGTGAAAGAAGGCAAGCTTTACCCTGTATTTGCAGAGGCTGCGTATCAGGCTCGAACCCGTGACCTCTAGCTACACGACAACACCTTAACCAGATGCGCCCGAAGGCTCTCTTCGAGGAAATCTCTTTGTTGAGATTTTTTTTTTTTTGGTCTTATTCTGCATGTCATCCTTCCGGTGTACAGTGTCTTTCACGTGCTGTCTATTGTAAAGTGGTGTTTGTATCTCCAATATCAGACTTTCGCGAGGATTCTCTTGTAGCCCTACTTTTTGGATTCCTTGCTCATGGGCCCATAATTTGGAATCAGCTGTATAGTATTCATTACAAGGCCTTACTGTTAACAGTGTGTGTTGTAATGTTACAATGACATTACTTTAAGGTTGATGATCGAGGGTCGATGTTTGTGGATGGGCACTGTAGCTTCTCTATCCAAATACATTCTGTCCTACTCAAGTTATGTATCCAAACCTGTTACTCCCGAGTGAAGCCTCATGCGATGGCTATTGAGGAGTCAATTTGTATAATATTTGCAGAGATTATCCAAAGTACAAAAATTTTTGAAATTCCATACTATAAGAAAGGCAGAACATAACATAGAGCTACAGAGCAAGCCCTTTGACTCGTAGGCATCAAAACCAAATGAAAGGCGCAAATTACAACGTAACCTCAACTTAACCCATGGTGGGTGTCTTCTTGTCGGATGGTGGAAGACAAGAAGAGCTTCCTTCGTGAAAGAGGGCGCAACTTCGAGCTCCGACGAACGAACGAAGTGATGTAGCAACTGAACTCGAGGTCGGCCAATGGAATAGACGACCTAACTGTCATGGCATAAAGAGAGTGCGGAGAGCATCAATGTGGAGGTTCTCGTTACGACAACTCCCGAGAAGGCCGATCGCGATGCCTCGACCGAGAGTTGTGAATCGAAGAAAGCAATATGGTGGGAGGAGGAGCAGTGGGGAGTCAAATGGTCCAAGCACATAGCTGTCCAGTATATTTAGCTGGCTTGGCTCACATTTCTAATATTCTCCTCAATTGCTTGAGCACTTTAATTTTCAATAGATGTATGGATGAAATCTTTATTTCTCTAATTTTAGCCTATAATTTATAAAAATGGACATTAATTTTTCGATTCCTGCAATAACAAGACAAGAAAGGATACAAGGCTAAAAGTTTACTAATATTGAAGTGCCCGACCCCAGTGGTGAGTCGAACCCACGACTTTTGGCTCCGAAGTCAAACGCGCTAATCCACTGGCGCTAAGGGCGGTCGCAATGAAGTCCGTCCCACCCAAACTTTATTTAACATGGTTTTTCTCTTCGTCTTCTATGACCACGTAGTGTTATATATGGCTTGAGGTGTTACTGGAACAAATGTGTCGAGTAAGACATATAGTGTACGAAGCCCAGAGAAAAAGTATTAAAGATCTAACTTATTCCATTGAGATTGATATCAATTTGATATATAATTAAATTGGATATCAATTCGCATTGGAATAAGTTATGATCTTTTTTTACTCTTTTCCTCTGGCTTCGTACACTCCTTGTCTTACTCGCAATTTGTTTCTCTCCAGTAACACCAACGCATATAAACTTACGTGGTCTAAGACGGAAGAAAACAGTAAATAAATGTTTGGTGGGACGGACTTCATGGCGACACATCAAGCGCGTGGATTAGTAGCGGTTTGACTTCGATCAATAGGTCGTGGGTTCGACTCCACTGTGGTCGGCACTTCAATATAGTAACTTTTTAGCCTTGTTTATTCCTTTTTTGTCTTTTTATTGCACGGGAATCGAAACATTATATGTCCATTTTCTAAATTAGGCTAAACATTTAGGAATACGTATCTCTTCTCCATACTCTATTGAAAATTAAGTGCTCAAGCAATTGGAGAATATTTTAGAAATTACCAAGCACTAAATATAATGGACAGCCTATGTGGCTTGGACATTGATTCTCCCCCAGCGCTCTCCTCCTCACCAATTGCTTTCTTCGATTCACAACTCTCGGTCGAGGCCAATCTCGATCGGCCTTCTCGGTAGTTTCGTAATGATGAACCTCCACCATCTGATGCTCTCCGCACTCTCTTTTTGTATGCCCATGCAGCTTCAGGTCGTCTCTTCCATGGCCGACTCGAGTTCAGTTGCTCTCATCCACTTCCTTCGTTCGTCGAGCTCGAGTTGCGCCCTCTTTCACGAAGGAAGCTCTTCTTGGTCTTCCACCATCCCGACAAGAGACACCCACCATGTTCTGTGAGGTTACGTTTTGTAATTTTTGAGCCTTTTCTTTTGGTTTTGATGCCTACGAGTCCAAAGGGTTGCTCTGTAGCTCTATGTTATGTTATTGCCGTTTCTTATAGTATGGATATTCAAAATTTTTGTACTTGGATAATCTCTGCAAATATATACAAATTGCCTCCTCCATATGCATCGCATGAGGCTTCACTCGTGGGTAAAATTGTTTGGATACTACTTTGAGTAGGACAGGATGTATTTGGATAGAGAGCTACAGTGCATCCAAACCAAACATATGACCCCTCGATCAATCAACCTTAAATGTAATGTCATGTACCATTTACAAACACACTGAGGGCTAATCATGTAAGGCCCTTGTTAACTGAATACCTATGACAACTTATTTCCAATTATGTGGCACCATGAGGCAGGATATCCAAAGTAGGGCATCAAGGAGAATCCTCGGGAAAGTTTGATTATTGGAAGATACCACACACTTTACAAGAGACCAGCAACATGAAAGACACTGTACACAGGAAGGATGACATGCCAGAATAAGACCGAAAAAAAAAAAAATCTTCAACAAAAGAGATTTCCTCGAGAGGCTTCCATCTGAAGGAAATCAGAGTCACGGTAAGACCAGAAAGTGTCGGTAAACAGGAAAAAGCTACAACAAACGGTATGTTCGCGAGATAACAAAAGCCTCAAATCCATGGTCAGGAGACAAAGCGATCCAAGAGTGTCGATCTATGCACAAAGTAACGAATATCTAGACATGCGACAATTAGTGGAGATACATTTAGCATAGATCACTTAGAATTCAAGCATTCTCTTTCCATAAAATCAAAAGCACACTTCTATTGGGAGTGCACAGTAAAATTTTGATACCTTCACCTAGAGATATTGTCAAGAGGTACAAATAAATTATTATGTGCCAACTTTAGATATTTACCTATTCGATTCTACATTAAAATTATTCGCTATAAAACTTCTCTACATAACTTACACGCGCATCCTAACAACCTATTGAAGTTCTCTCTTATGTTTCCTTCTAGAAACTCTGGAACTAGTTACAAATGTGTACAATTTCCTTTCAATAATTTTGCGGTTCCTATATGGTATAATAATTACTTGGCAAGTGTATTTTGGATTATCTTTTAATTATATTTAAAGTTCTGCTTGAGGGGTAACGAATGTTTAGTATGTTTATTTATATAGATAAACAATGGATAGAGTGTTTAATAATTTACGTGGATGATGTTTGAAGATCGGAAATTCACTAGAAATGATGAATGACAAATATGTTTGGGGTAATTTTGTCTCTTCCAGTGTCTCAAGACATCAAAATGTACTTTTGTCTTCTTCCGTTTAGATTATGATTTTTTTTTTTGTGGAGTTAAACGTTAGATTAAGATTAGTATCCTCCATTGAAACACTTTCAATGCAATCAATGGAAAGAATGCTTCTTAGGACTAGATTGAAAGGATTGAACAAAAAATATGGACAATTGTGTAAACTGGCTATTGGAAGGACCAAAAACCAAGCTGATTTAAAAAGTAAAAAAAAAAAAAATCTTCGCTCGCCCTCGTCCTTCTTCGTCTTCCTCTTCGTCTAGTTCTATACCAGGCAAAACAGCTTCACTTGCTTCGTCTTCTTCTTCTTCTTCAATACGAATTCAATCAAACCCTAACATTCTCGCCCAATTCAATTCCATAGAATTCAATCCTTCGCACTCCCTTAACTGCCTCTGCATCCATTTTCACATCCTTTTCTGTCGAAGCTCCGAGCGCGCTCAGAATCTCGCGCCCATATCAGGGCGATCCGACCACCATGAAACAGCTGCACAAGCAATCGAGCATCAACGTCCGCCGAGACGAGGAGGTCGCGGCCTCCAAGTCACCCCGTACTCCCCCAAAACCCTGAAGCACCCTCGATCTCTCCCCCGATCCATCCCTACCTCCTCAAGGAGCAGCGGCTCCTCTTCGTCCTCGTCGGCATCCTGATCGGCTCCACCTTCTTCATCCTCCAGCCCACGCTCTCCCGCCTCGGCCCCACGGAGCCCCGCACCTCGATTCCCCGATCCTTCCAGGTCTCCGCCGACTTGCCGGAGCGAGATCAGGTCTCGAGCGTCGTCCCCAAGTTCGTCCACGGATACGGCCGCGTCCCAGCCTCGGTCCCGCGGCGGAGGTTGAGGATCGTCGTGACGGGCGGGGCGGGATTCGTGGGGAGCCATCTTGTCGATAAGCTCATCGCCAGGGGTGATGATGTGATCGTGATCGATAACTTCTTCACGGGGAGGAAGGAGAACGTCGTCCATCATTTTAAGAACCCGAGGTTTGAGCTCATTCGACACGATGTCGTGGAGCCGATTCTGTTGGAGGTCGATCAGATCTACCATTTGGCTTGCCCTGCCTCTCCTGTTCATTATAAGTATAATCCCATCAAGACTATCATATCCTTGCTCACTTGTCTTGCCATTTGGGGTTCTGTTGCTTATGTGCTTTTTTTTTCCCCTTCAACTTTCTTTTCTCTGCATTATGTTATTGATCATTCTTTTAGTTGAACCCAGCAGCTTGTTTCTAGTTTGCTAAATTGGCAAGATTTATAGATTTTGATATCCTTAACTGAGATCATACAAGACAAATGTGATGGGAA
Organism: Psidium friedrichsthalianum; assembly: GCA_019149425.1. Taxonomy (NCBI): domain Eukaryota; kingdom Viridiplantae; phylum Streptophyta; class Magnoliopsida; order Myrtales; family Myrtaceae; genus Psidium; species Psidium friedrichsthalianum. The sequence continues at coordinate 5,515 of JAGVVM010007086.1, forward strand.
CTCTCAATATGTTGGGTTTGGCAAAGAGAATTGGAGCGCGGTTCTTGCTGACTAGTACAAGTGAGGTCTATGGTGATCCTCTTGAGCATCCTCAGAAGGAAACCTACTGGGGAAATGTCAATCCAATTGGTAAAATGCTGGTTCGCATTTTTCTTCTTATTGTTCTGGTGCACTGCCCATTCATGTCTGTCTTATCTGCAAAACATTTAGGTGTTCGGAGCTGCTACGATGAAGGAAAAAGAACTGCGGAAACATTGACAATGGATTATCATCGAGGTGCTGAGGTGCAGGTGAATGATCCTAATTCTGAATCTAACTTTGTAGATGTTATTACTTGCTTTAGTTTCAAATTTATGGGGCATAAGACTTTTACTAGTACAGGCAAGAATTCCCTGCCCATACAAACCCCTGCATGGATTTATCTAAGTTCCTTTTTGTGCTTTTTCTTTGAACCCATGACATATTCTTTCTCTGTCGAGCGAAACAATTTGAGTATGCTGTTTAGTTTTATATTGTTTGCACTGCTTCAAGTTCATGTTACCCTTCTTAATGAACTTTCTGGGAATGTCATGGACCAGTAGGGTGCTTTTCCCAGTCATAGTCATGATACTTTGTGCCTATCTTGCAGAACATACAATGATAGTTTCTTCGATTTATTGGATTAAGTACTAACCGAGGGAAGGCACATTAAGGCTGTTAATTATATTCAGGTGCATGTCGTTATGGTTGCTTTGGAGTTCGGAGTAATATAGGAACCTGTAGACTTTCTGCAGATCTGATCATAGGCAGCATATTCCTGACAAATATCTAATCATTGCCACATTGCAGATATAACAGAGAAAATCTGTAAGTAACAGCATCAGTCCCACCTAGATCTCCATGTTGTCTTGCCCAATTCTCGATATCCGCATATACTAGTGAACAAAGATAAAGTATGATGAAAATGTTCCTCACAGATTATTTTGTGTTCTTATGTTGCTTATTAGTAATATTTAATGTAGTTCATTTTTCTTTGGAAAATGTATAGCAACAATAAATAAATAAATGACAAGGATAACTGAACGTAAAATTTATGAGCATTCAATATCTAGGGGGAGAAGTTAAAGTGACTAGCCCAAAGAAGCTAGAGGGTAAAACCCTCGCCTGGTCGGGGCCGAAATGGTATAACTTTCCTACATCTTGCAGATACAAGGAGTATAATCAAATAATGGGGAAATCCGTAAACTTATAAACTACAAGCAAGAAAGTTCTTACTAAAATCCACTTGATGGCTCCCAAAGACCAATGTGTGCTTCTATAATTAGAAAGGCATGTCATGGCAACTTGTGCGGTCCAAAAGACAATACGTGCTTCTATAATAAGAAAGACATGTCATGGCAAATTGTGTCTTGCAATTGAGATACTTTGAAGCAACATGCCAAAGAACTTCTGCAAGACAATGAATTAATGCAGAAGCTAAAGCCAAGGGAGGAGTAGATGATATTTGACTGACCACATGCAACAACCACATGAGTTCATATCTGACGTAATATTTACAAATGAGATAAGCGGACTTGTTCGGAAATATAGCTTATTTTAATGCAGATCATACTCTACATGTCATTAAGAGGAAAAACAAAAAACGGTCCGTACATTCAACTAAAGAGTGTGAGAAGCTGAAATTGAATACTTGGTCCTGATTCATGATATCTTGGAGATGGTTAAAAGCATTAGAAGTGTCTCTAATCATGTATTCCTTAAGGTTGCCTTTCTATCTCGCACGTGACAATGGGAAGATCTTCATCATATGCATATAATTGAGCCTAAAGGGCCAATGTGTATGATTTGGTGTATTAAATGCAAATAGACTGATTTAGAAAATTTTCTAGCAAATATTGTAGCTGGGAGATTCTTGCTTATATTTCAACCACATTGGTTTTTCATGATAACCACGCAGACCATTGCGCATTGAAGTACATGTCCAAGGTCAAATATGCAAAGCAGCTGTAGTCCATCCCACTTGGGCTTTTTTGACAGTAATAAGTTGCCTTTTAAAATAATATTTTATCTCTCCTGGCTCTGTCCTTTTACAACTTTATGGTTATTATGGTGAGAAAGAAACAAGAGATTTTTCAAAGGGAAGAGATAACCTTTAATATGATTAATAATCAAATTCATATGTTCAGTGTGTGTGTGTGTGTGTTAAAGATTGCAGGAGAATGCACTTTGTTCCCTCTGCGGAAACTTTTATTTATTTATTATTTTTTGCCAAAGTTTGCCTAATTATCTAACTAGATTAATGGCTGATAATATGCTGTTTTAAAGGAATATGGGGTTGCCTCCTTTGGGTGCTTTGGTCTTCACATTAGAGACTTTAGGCCTATCACCCTATAGGGAGACATCCACAAAGTTTGGGCAATGTGCTGGCTAGAAGGCTAAATTATGGAGAATCATATCAACAATCTTTGAACACTTGTAAAATGTGTGCCAGATGAAGATTTACTAGTAGATAACGGTTAGATTTATTTTCCCATCAAATTAAAAATCTGGCATTACGTGTCCATTAGGAAGTGAATATTACATTTCCTTGTTCCTTTGGATTAGGACATAAGAATTCCTATTCAAGAGTTTCCCATTTAACTTGGAATAGGGTTTAGTGGAGTCCTTAAATAAAATGCACATGGACTGTTGTACGATGATTCTAACTGCAGATGTAGTGCATAGGAAGTTACGGGTATGATGCTTGAAGGATTTAACTTTCTTGGCAAATCCATTATTTCGTTCCAATACTTCCAATCATCCTTTCCCTACTAATATTGATTCCTCGATCTTCACATAGGTGCTTCTCATGAGACTGTTCACGAGCATTGTTCCTAGAACAGTGTTTGGAGACTTGATTTGAATCTGATCAGGTCCTACATCACTAAAGGGTGCAATGTAGGGGCTGATTGGGCCTTTTTAGTTTGCTTTTGTAGAAGCGAGACAATTCCTTGATGCTACCTTGATTGCAGATGTAGTTGATTAAAAAATCAAGGTGGCTGTTATGCCGTAAGTGATGACAAATTGTTGATGTTACCTTAAGTTGTTGATATTTTGTCAAAAGATATGGAGTGAAGTCATATGCAGATTCTGGAGGATCATTGGTTTGGTTCTTGCAAATTATGGAGTATTGTACATACTGGAACCATTGTCAAAAGATTGGAGTGGAGTGATATGCAGATTCTGAGGATCAATGCTCGGTTCTTGCAAATTATGGAGTATTGTAACAAATAGGAACAAAAATTTCAACTCTTATGCTTTGATGGCTGCGGTTCACTGGAAGTAGTCATGTGATTAAACTGAAAATTTGATGTTCCATAAAAGAGGAGAGGTATATGATGCAAGGTGCAAGTCTTCTAGAAGTTGGGGCCAAGACAAAAAGGTGTAGCAATGAAGGATAAAAAACATGGAAAAGCTACATTTTTTTTATTGAATGAAAAAGCAACATTTTAAGCTTATTCCATTGTCGTATAATACAAGTAAGAGTTGGGCTGCATGAATGAGATTATCAGTTTCTTCAACCTTAGTGAGGTTTTTGGTCCAATTCTGCAGTCAGACCTCTGATTTTTGTTTTGCTTTCTTTTGATAGAGTTTCTTTTTTAGGAGGATAAGCTGTGTTTTAATTGCTGCTTCCTGCCACCAGATCAGTACTTTTCTTCAGTTTTCTTGATATTCTGAGATTGATCATGAAAATGTGAAACAATGGCAAGTGCAGATGGCCTTCAGAGACGAGCTATCCAAATAATGTTTTGACTTGCTAAGCCTAGGTCATATTGCTTCTTTAATCACTACAACTGAGACGACCTCTTGAGGCTGTTTGAACTGCAGACCATTGAACAGATGGATTAATCTTGCTAGGATTTAAGATTCACCGGGCGTTGGGTTTTAAGCTCGACGTTTACCATAAGTTTCTACATTGAAATGTGGTGCATTTGCTTTTCTTTGCCTGGCTTTTTAGGTTTATTTACCCTTCATAATCATAGCAAGTGTATTGTTAGTGTTTCTTGTGTCGTGACTGTCACATGGATATTACTGTGCTCTGCTATTAATTAGATTGTTCCTTGCAGGTGCGCATTGCTCGAATTTTTAACACATATGGCCCTCGAATGTGTTTGGATGATGGGCGTGTTGTCAGCAATTTTGTTGCTCAGGTATCAGGTTTTCAGTTTTCCTCATACACGTCTGGTGATCAGAGGATTGCATTTGGGATGTTCTGATTTTTGTCATTAGTTATACCGAATAACTATGGTTTTCAGGCAATCCGCAAACAACCATTGACAGTTTATGGGGATGGAAAGCAAACCCGAAGCTTCCAATATGTCTCTGATTTGGTATGGCCACTTAATGTTGCACATATCTATGCATGAGTATGCATAACTTCACATTCTCAACACTTTGTAGAATATCCTGTGTCCTACCTAGGTTATCACGAGTGAGTATGCTTACTCTGATGAACCCATGGTCTGGAAGCTAGATTTGCTAAGTTCTGTGAAAAAGTACTTCATAGATGGGCGAAAATGGATTCCTTTGAGATGTAGCCACTGTAGATGAACTTGATACATGTTATGGTTGTTTTCAGTGATTAAAATTTCCTTCTGATTACAGGTTGATGGACTGATGGCATTAATGGAGGGTGAGCATGTCGGGCCCTTTAATCTTGGCAATCCTGGGGAGTTCACCATGCTTGAACTTGCTGAGGTTCAACTTCTTCGAGTTTTCATCTAAAATTTTTTAATCCTGGTTGATTTGGAAAAGCCTCAACGTTGAATTCTGTTTTTTCCACAAGCTTTTTCGGCATTTCTTTCCTCCTCTCTTTGTTGTCCCAATGACCTAGTAGTGGGCACAAAGCATGCATGTGGACGAGAAGTTCTGTTCGTGATGCTTATGTCTTCTAGCACACTCCGTGCACAGGTTGTCAAAGAAACGATTGATCCAAGTGCCACAATAGAATTCAAACCAAATACTGCCGATGATCCGCACAAGAGGAAACCAGATATTGGCAGGGCAAAAGAGCTTCTCAACTGGGAACCAAAGATATCGCTGAGAGATGGACTGCCTCGTATGGTGTCTGATTTCCGGAATCGAATCTTGAACGAGGATGAAGCGAAAGGTTTCTAATCAACATGGACGACGGAAGGAGCTTGTATAGCATTAAGAGCATTTTTGTATCTTGTTGATTTTTTTTTAATATAAAATCATGCTTGTCATTTGCCAATTTTGTAGCAATTTTTATAGTTTTGTATCTGCGGTGCGCCTCACGTGCTTTATTAAGCACTTCCTTATTTAGAATTTCCTGTTAAAATTACTAATTAAAAGTTCCATTCGTTTTGGATAATCCAACGTCCAAGGTGAATAGTAAATAACCATTTTCTTTAGCTAAGTTTTTGTTTGTTTTTGCAAAACAAATGATTTGCAAAATATTTTTTTAAATGATCGCCTATAAAAGTGAACGGGAGAAAAATATGTTTCCGAAAGTGTTCGAAAATATTTAGATATTTATTGTAGTCGAGAATGGAAACATTTTTTATTGAGATAATCATTTTTAATTATGTAAGTGGTTATTTTTTTTAATTTTTTAAAAATTATTTGTTTTTTGCGAAATAAATGGATGCTGTATTTCTCTGCCTGCTTTCCGTGGATGCTTGGGAGATGGTTGCTATTTACCAATGCTCCCTTTAAGTTCTTGAGAGCTTGTGGTCTTCAGCCGTGGTTGTGATGCAATTTCCTTGACATCTCATCATTCTCATATTTTCACAAGGGTTGTCTGGAACCCTGATCTTCTACGCAGGACAAGTTTGGATGGGAGTTCAGCTGATGTCTGAGTCGCCAAAGAGAGCAGAGCTCTCTCTTGAATGGCGAGAGCACCGTGGCACATGCCATCTACAAGTTTTATCACGCCAGTCGTTACCAATTTCAATGTGATCGGTGTGTTGCAATTTGCGTTGGTACGTATGATGAGAGAACAGAAGACTTGGTCTACCTTGATGCTCTGGTCCCAACCGGGCTTGGCATTGACAAAGAAGTAATGGGGACCTCTTTCAGATGCTTCAAGCGAGTGATGAAAGCTAATGGAAGATGTATAAAGACTATCGACTATCCACTTCCTAATTCATCTTGTTTCATCAGATCTGGAGGTGATATGGAGGACCTCTTTCCGATGCTTCCATCTATCTAGAGATTCGACCGAGTGCTTAATCAAATGAGGATTAAATTGGGAAGCAGTGATTCTGTGTTGGGGCTGTTTGGTGAGAATCAAAATGGAGTTAGTACCGACCATTAAGGAAGGCTCTCATTTCGATTGTGAAATGGTAGGAAGAGGAAAATAGGAAAGAGAAAAAGAGACGAAGAAAGCCATGGAAGCAATATGATTCAGTGAGCAGCAACGGAAACTCCTCGTTCGGAGACTGGAAGGTCACTTATTCAAGCCAAATAAGTCGCTTGCAAGCCTTTTTCCGGTTAATGGGACCTGCACAAGTCGAAAATTTTGGGACGTAATCGGTTCATGGGACTCCTAGAATGTCTTATGGAACTCCGGTAGCCAGCTCTTCGCACTCGCGTCTGAATCATTAAAAAAGAAAAATAAAAAAAGAAGGCTTTTGTGTCTCATCAAGTGCATCGATGGTACAAATTTTAATGGGTGCCAGAATATGAGGACTGAAAAGCAAATTGCTCTAAAATCTCATGTCATGGGGTCTCCTTGCAGACTTTAAAGAGTAAGGCTCTGTAACTGCATGCACATGCAATTTGTATCATCTGCCCTGAACGTTGGTGTAGGTGTGGGGTCTGTGACTGTCTGCTATTTAGTTCTGTGCCACGTTCTATAAAATGTTTACACACTGAACAGTGAATTTACACGACCAAAAGTGGTCCCAATGCCCTCAGGCTCAGGTTAATGTCTCTACACCTGCCTCTCGCAGGAGCTGGGTTCTTAGGGAAGATAATGCCAGAAATACCATTTCCCAAGAAGTTCGAATGTTTGATATTTTCTATCTGAAGAGAGACTGTGTTATTTTTTGGGCGTGTGTAGTTAGCTTTTGGCCAAAGATTTTGCTTGCATCTATACAAAAGACATTTCCCTTTCATGAAAAGCAGATGATACTTGGTTAACATATATGTATAATTCCTAGTATAAAACAAGCTTAAAAAATAAAAATAAAATGTAGAACGTGTTTGAATTCAAGCAACGGCTCGTTGAGATAGCGCAACCCCAAACGAGGCGATGCCGGAGTTGCGCAACCCTTGGTGACGGGCCAGGCGGGGGTCCGCAAGGTCGTGACCCTAGGGGTGGCGACATCGAAGTTGCGCGAAGTTAATTGCGACCTCAGGTAGGCGAGAGGTTGCCGAGTCCTCACTTGAGGTAGCTTGGCCCAAACGACACTGGTGTCAAATTTAAGCTTGAGGGCGGTCAGGTGTAATCTGCCCCGCTAGTCACATCTGCACAAGAAAAAGTGGGTGAGGATAAAACTGGAATTTAGATAATTTAGCGAGGGAAAAGTTGAAAAACAAAAATATTCATTAGCCCCGAATTAACATTCTGAAAATGCTTAAAATAAAAGTGGGTGAGAGTTGCCTTGAGATTTGAGCATTTGCAAATTTTGCGCCAAGGACCCCCGAATTCAAAGCTTTGGTTAAGGGCTTTTGGGGTTCAAAACGGCTAGCAAAAGCTGAACCAATAGCTATCGTAATTTATACGATAACAGCATTTTTTTTTTTTGTAGCCGTTGAACGTGGGAGTCTCTTATAGACAGATTCTCGTTCCTTTTACCCAAATTGAACGTGACGATAAATGACTCTAGCATTATTTCATGTCTCGCGAATCCCTAAATACGTGACATGTGAGATTTTGTAGGATCATTACCAATTATTTCAAAAGTTTAAATTATTGGATGAAAGGCAGCATTTAATATTTAATTGCTCTAACAAGAGATGCCTGAGCTCTTTATTGCTTTTCCTTTCATTTTCTTAACGTTGTTCTCTGTCCCAAATTTACCAATGTTCCTGCTGACAATTTTTTTTTTGGGGGGGGGGGGGGGGGGTGTGTTTTAACTCTGGGACAGCATCCTCTCAGTCTCTGCGAGAAAAATCGAAAATACAGCTTGTCGTCTCTGCCAAAAAAGTAATAATAATTTAATTTGAAAAGCCGAGTCGAGTACGTGTTACTATATTCATGAGTCATGACTCACAAGTTGGCAAAAAAAAAAAAAACAAAAGGTTAAAAACTTAAGATTGGTATCGCGACAAGAACGCTCCAAAAATTCTTGGCTTCATACATCATTATTATGAGATTGAGGATTAATTGCAATAAACGTATAAGCTGGGAAAGCGACAAATTCTTTCCAATGTAAAACGGGTCAAGTTGCATATTCATGGTAGCTCAAGAGATCATGCAAGAATTTTTCCTCTGAAATCCAACCAGCATGAGGCTTTCTGGTTTCAGTCCCACGAGGAAGAATATGCGTTGTATTACTTGTACTTCTTTATTACTGCTATTTGCAGGGAAATAGAATAGATAATAACCAGCCCTCGAGATCACCTGCTAAATAAGATAAAAATAAATACAGAGACACCCCACAAAGTACGGCCAATGGATAAGCATAGTTTTTTTTTTTTTAAATTAAATCAGATCGATAACTTTCGTCTGAAAATTAAATTGATTAATCACATTGAATACTATAGGAATTCAAAAGGGTGTGCAACAATGAAAGTAATACTTTCTATTTGAAGTACTACTCCATCCTACCAATATGGGGGGCAGTAAATCAAATTGCTTATGACTTCAGACATTGGACTCGATCACCTGGTCTCGACTTAATCGATATTTAATCTAATCGGGATGTAGATTTTAATTGGTGCTAGACAAAGGTTCACTAAAACATAATTTTTCAACGTGAGAAATGTACGTAGGAATATTTACCCAATCAATCCTAAATCTATTATACATACACCAACTTAATATTAAACTTTTCAATATCGTATAATCCTAAACTTTGTATATGAAAAAATCGTCGAAAGAGTCCGAGATCCCGAGTCTAGTTAGACGGACCACGATCACCTACCGTATCTCACCAACCCGCGTGCTCGTGAGGATGTGGTCCAGAGTATGCACCGTTGGATGAGATGGGACCCGTTGGATGAGATGGGACCCACGTGACGTGCACCCAATAGAGGGGTCGATGTGAACGTGGGCTCGCTACGCCCAGAGCAGGCAAGTACGGTCCCATGTGCAAGTGGGGAAACCCACAACCTGGCCAAGCTTTGAAAACAGGAAACAAGACAAACTCACCTTCTCTATCCGAATGCCATCCTCCTCATCATCACCACTGTCCGACCAAAGCATGAAACGAATAGACATCTCGTGTGCTTCCCAAGCCTCAACGGCCATATGCTCGAGCATGGAGAACAAGACCAATCCTTCATCTTCATCATCCAGCGCGCATCGTCCGGGCGACCGAGCCATCGACCGCCACAATCCCATCATCAGGGATGCGAGGCGGTCCGTCCGGTCGTCCCGGCCCATCACTCCCCCTTGCGGCTCTTCTCACTACCCTCCCATCAACCCCATTCCATACCACCAACTTCACCAGAAAACCAAACCCAACTCTCTCTTTCCTTCGAAATCAAGCGTTGACGACCCCAACAAGAACCGGTCAAGGACTGACCAAACGAAGGACAAGAAGAATAAGAAGAGGAGCGTGCACAGCATTTTGACCAGGAGCTTCTCTAGCAAGACGGACACTGCGTCCACTGCGAGGGATAACGTCAGCCCCAAGCCCAAGCTCGGTCACTTTAGAACAACTCCTCCTGGGTCGACCCGGTTTCTCTTGGACGGTACCGGTTCAATGGACGGGTTTTCAGATCATGACCCAGCTTTTGCAACTTCTCTGGCTCAGACTCGCAGTAACAATGAACAAGATCAAGATCATCATCATCATCAAATTGTTGCTTCCAAGCCCACTTCGTCTTCTTCGTCGTCTCGCTTTGAATCTGCTTCGAACCAGGTAAGAGTTTTCTCTGTTGGTTCACTTGCTGGTGAGTGTGCTACTTTAAATTGATAGGCTTTGCTCATTTATTACATTAACATGTACATCATTTTAGTAAGAAGTAATGTTTATGTCTTCCTGTGGAAGTGAGATGGCATAATTTCATGAGTATAATTCAGCAAAGACAGAAAAATGTATGTTCAAATGTCTAATTCCGTTTGTAAATTCGTGTTAGTTGGTTTCGTCGCAGCCCATTGTAATATTTGGATGTAAGTGTATTAGAAGTCCTAAAATTTGTCACGAAAGTGCAATTAAGTCTTCAAACTTTCAAAAAAAAATGCAATCGAGTCTTAAAACTTGCAAAAGACACAATCAAGTCTTAAAGCTTGTCACCACAGTAGAATCGAGTTTTAAAGCTAGACTTAATTTTACTAATTTTACAAGTTTTAAGACTTGATTGTACTTTTTCAAAGTTTTAGAAATCAATTGCACTTTTTGACAAGTTTTAATATTTAACTACACTTTTTAAAAGTTTTAAAACTCAATCGTACTTTCTTCACAAGTTTTGGGACTTTTATCTCCTTTGTCCCAAATATTTATTTAGTCTGGTTAACAAGGACCTCTATGATACATGTTAGGCCTGCTCAATTACAAAACCTTCAATTTTCAAAAGAGTGATTATACAGATACAGGAAAATTAGCAGTTCATAGTCAGCATTGATAACTTTAAAATTTCTTTAATGGTGTTCTTAAACAGTGCTAAAAAAAACTCCTTAACAAGTCCTGTTATTTAACATGCTAAATTAAAACTGGTTTACTTTCGAATCACGTAATCTTCGAGTCCTTTGAAATCCACATGTCAAACCAGTGCTAATTTTACTTATACATACAACAAGCTCTCGTATATTTCTGTTATGTGCTACATCAGCAATATTTAGACTCCATTTGTTTCACGAAAAATGAATGATTTGAAAAATAATTTTTTAAAAATGATTGTTTGTATCGTTTGAAATAATTAGTTAATAAAAAATATTTTTATTATCAACTACAATTTATATCTACAACATTTTCGTAAACAATGAAATTTTTTATTGGTCTTTCATTTATGTAAGCGATAGAAGTAATCATCTTTAGAAAAATATTTTTTAAAATATTCATTTGTCATGAAACTGAAAATATTTTTTTTAAAAGAAAACCAACCAAATTCCTTTAAAAATCCCAAACTTTTAAGGTCAAATCCCAAATCTGCCCTGCACTTTTTTTGTCTCAGAAAAAATCCTAAACATTAGTTCTAGTCCCAAATTTACCCCCAATTTTTTTTTTATCTAAGAAAATTAAAATCATTGATTTTTACTCTAATATCAAATTTGCTCCATTATCCCTTTATCCCAAAAATTGCCGTTAATCATCCTTAATTTTCATATTCTAGAACATTTTCATCTTTGGGAATTTTTTTATTGGGATGGATTTAATATCCATATGAACATGCACTTCGGTCCGTACATATCGCCCCATTACTTTGCTAATGTGGGGTTTTTTTTTTTTATCAACATGGAAATTTCACGTCAAGTTGGAATTGGAGCACGGTGTAGATTTGAAAATACATAAAAAAAATTTATGATTTTTTTAAGACAAAATAAAATTCAGAGTAGTTTTGGGATTATATCTATAGTTTGGATTTTTTTTTTTTGACAAAAAGAGTTTGAGTAGGTTTAGAACTAGACCTAAATTTGATGGTTTTCTATGAGATAAAAAAAAATTTGAGGTAAAGTTGAAACTCCATCTAAAGTTCGGGATTTTTTTTTTAGAGAATTAGGTCGAAGAAAACCACATTGTTCTTGATATTTAGAGATGTCATGGTGAAGGCAGTGGTCGTCGCGCAGGTGGTCGTCCTGAGGGTGTCGCTGCACTGCAAAGGCTGCGAAGGGAAAGTGAGGAAACACTTATCAAGAATGGAAGGTACGCATTGACAGTGACACTTGGTCACGCACAATTTTTATGAGGGTCAATAATGGTACCAGTTTCACCACAAAGGCTTACTGAATAATGTCCGTACTTTTTTTTAGCGGCATATAAATCAAATCAATCTTTTTCAAGAAATAGTGAAATGCAAGTGAGATTCTACTTTTTTTTTTTTTAAATACATGACTTAACGTCAAATCAATCTTTTCAAGACAATAGTGAAATTCAACGCGGAGATCCTACCTTCTGTTTTTAAACGGGACTTAAACCTTAGAACGAAAAATTTCAAATTAATATATTTATAACAAATTTATCAAAATTATTTTTTTACACTAAGAAATTCTATAAATGATATATCTTGTAATAAATTTACCCCAAACTAATACAAATATGACAAAATTTACCTTTCGTTAGTTTTTCGCTTAAATTGTATCGTTCAAATTGCCGAGTTTGATAACATGTGACAATTATTGGATGTACACGTTTGAAATTTTTACCTTCCTATTTATATTACATCTTATCAATTCTAGAATTTCTCGTGGTATAATCCAATTTCAACGAAAACTAACGCATAGGATAAATTTCATCACATCGTATACTAATTTGAGATTTTTTTTTATTGGTTGGAAAATAACTAGTTTGGGATAAATTATCGATAATATATCAGTTGAAATTTTTTGGTGAGCTTTTGGGGGATCGAAAAATAGTTTGGATAAATTATCAACTATATGCTACCAGCTTGAGGTTTTTGTATGTTAAAAAATGATTTGGGTATAAATTTTATCTCATCGTGTATCATTTTTATGGTTTTTCATGATATTTAACTCTTTTCTTAAAATACATCGACTTAACATATGTTTTTACTCATGATCGGCTCAAGTAGTATATAAATAGCGATGAGTTTACGCATCTATATAATCAGTTTCCGCCCATGAGGGTTTCGCAGTTCGATACTCCTGTGGTTAACAGAACAGAAGAAATTAAAAGTTAGCAGGCGTGACGTTCATTCAACATTAGACTTTGCAGCTAAGAAGGTGACCGTTGAGGGAGACAGTAACACCGGGTAGGAGTTTGGCCAGCCGTTCTCTCGAAAGTGAAGGAATGCTTCAATTTTGGACATCACCGTCAACGCCCAATAGCAAATTTTCATTAATCTTTCACCAAAGCCTACGAGTGAAAAGCCTTGTCTCCTTAGTAATAGCTTGATGGTCCTTAGCTCATAGGATTAGTTTAGCTAGCAAATGGAGTAGCTTTTTTCAGGTTTTGGTTTTTGTTTTTTGTTTTTTTCGGGTTTAATTCTTTAACTTTTCCTCTTTTTATTTTTGTTTATCTGAAGAAAAATACTGGGTTGATCAGTTCGTGATATTCTTTTTCTTTTGTGTGTTTTTTGAGAATTCTCTCTTGCTTTGGAAGATCAGGCGGAATCTTTTGATTATTGTTCGGCTATAATTCTCGGATGCTATTTTGTGTCATTTTTTTTTTCCTTTTAATACGTGAGAAAAAGGCATGCTATTATTAAATTTATGATTTTCCTGCCTGGAACAGGCGAGACTTTCAAGCCCGTTCTTCTGGATAACCAGTTATTGGCGGGGCTACAATCTAAATAGCCACGCCTTCGTTCTTCCCAAACAATTGGATCTTCCGTAATCAGAACATGATCTATATTACATATTTGTAACGTTGCCTTAGTAAGTTGCAAGAGCAAGCGCGAGTCTATTGCATTATTGGCAGGCCAAGGATTGGTCTCATCTCCCAACCAACTTCTTTTATCAAGTCGTGTAAATAGAAAAGAAACATTTGACCGGGTCCGCTTTTTTAGTGGGTGAGAAGTGTCATAAAAGCCTAAACGTTATTATGTTGATGGTCAATACAATATTAAATATTTTTTGTATCGAGTCACTCAGATCAATTTTGGCTGCAATTCATATGACGTGGAATGAAGTACGTTTTGTCCCTACATGGGTAGGATTGATACTGACATGAACATTATTATTATTTCTAATAATTTTTAATAATTTTTTTAATGATGAGAAGAAAAGAAAAATAAAAATTATTAAAATTTTTTTAAAAAGGCCACATATCAGTAAATAACAATCATGCACATAGAACAAACGATGTCCATGTCAGCCCAAATTTTGGCTAAAAATTTAACGAAATAATCTCAATGCCAAAAGGTTTAGGGCCAAATAGTTATCAATAAAATTTTAGGATTAAATTGAACATCAATACAATAGGTTTAAGATTTTTGACAACTTTTCTCCCAGTCAGCTATGTTAGAAGTATTGCATAGCTTATAGAACTGTAGATACCTACGATTGAGGCTAAATTATACAATGTAAGAGAGGAGAATAGATTGCACGGAATTATGAGAAAAGTTTGTAAAATATAAGTAAGTTAAACTTCGACAACGGTAGAAATAGGTAACGGTATCAAGTTAGTCGACACCTGAAATAACTAATACAAATAATGAAAATTATGGTGGTCCATATCGCATAATAAATAAAAGATGCTAAGAAGCAAGTAAAAGATAGCACATAGAGATACACCGTTGTTTAGTCTGGAATTTCCCCGGCGACAAGATATCCTTTTACCGAAAGTAATTCTTAGCCTTTTAATAAAGAGGAACATGATTCCGAAAAAGCCGATTCTGACGACAAGAAATATCAGAGTTAAACAGAGAACTAGCAACTTCGATTTCGACAAATTGTTATAGACCAAATAGAGCCCGAATTAATTGGCGGACGTGATCTAAAAAATAAAAACTTCACACCAGAACCAACTTTAGACAAAACTATTCCCGAATTTAATTGACAACAAAAGACATGAACACGCATGATATCTATGCCAAATTTAATCACCGATACAAATATGAAAATATAGGTAAAAAACACACCGAAATTTAATCGACGGCGAGAGTCTAGAAGATAAAAAGTACGACGCAGGAAAGTAAAAAACTGAAAGATAGAAGTTTGATAATGCTTTCTAGCGATTTTCAGCAGCTGCATTCTTCTCGAATGGTTCCCAGCGGTTGTTCCATATTTCCTCCACGTTATCGCAAGTCTCGTGGCCCACATTCTCTCAATCTTGCTGTGTTGTTCCATATTCCTCCACATTCCGCAAGTCCTCATGCCCACATTCCTCTCGCCTTCGGCGATTATGTAGCATCCCAGGCGTTACTTTTCTTGTTAGTGTGCACGGTTTAATCTCTTCTTACATATATTACTTGGCGCATATGAAAGACTACAATAAAAGACCGGCCACACGAACATACAAGTGCATACAAGGACGTAGCATTACGCCTAAAGGTTATGGCCTCATAGGGTTCACACCATCAAGTCCAACTTGGTAAAGGTCAATCATTCAACCAATCCAACATTGGCTTTCTTGATCATCGTTTAAACTAAATCCAAGATGATTCGTAAGTCCATCAATAATATTAAGTTATAGTACCTCAAACACACACTATCCGAGTTCATCAGCCTATAGCTAAAGTGACCATTATCTCGTTTCATCGCAAACCTTCACATTAGTTATTCATCGTGCTCCTATCAATAAATATAGACATCTCAACCTCAATACCCCAACACAAATTCATTCCTTATAATCCTCAATGGCCAAAAGACGGCCATTCGAACAAGTACTAGATGCATATAAGTACGTAGGAAACAGACGCCAAAAAGGGCATGGTTGTTCATCAGGTTTCACTACCCGCTTATACTACACTCACATAGGATGACGTCTCGATTAAGTCCAAGTGAAGCAGACCTGGTAACACACCCACATGCAGTTAATTTTCAATTGTTCGCAAAAACGTTCTCCTCAGACAACTCGGCCCGACACGGATCACGAGCGCAAGATTGAAGGACTTCATCTACTAAGACCGTCGACGTGCTCCAACGACCACCCATCTCACACACACGGCTCCATCATTTGACAGTTCTTATCGTGGCTTGTCCCTGCTAGAATCTGTAAAGATTTTACAATCAGAGACGTGAGCCGAAAGCCTCAATAAGTAATATACATTAACCCGCCAACATGCAAAATACGTCAATCGGCTCTCAACAAACAACACATATCAACCATAATCCAGTAGGCAAGTAAAACCAATGAATCTATGCAGGGACCACCGTCAATCTGCGAGTCTCATATAATGCTAATCTCCGGACCTATTCATAACTGAATACCACACCACGACTCCATCAACCACATCTTGCCCGAGAGGACCCTTGGAAAATTCCATTCTGACCCAACACCAATCGCACCTCATCTATCCATAAATTCAAGACATGCAAGTCGGTGGTCTGGGCCTTTCACGCCCATAATTTAACCATTTCGAAGGAGGAAGTACTCATATGGGTGGCGGCCGCCTCAGTTGAGGACTGGCGGCCCACACAAATTTTCCATTCAAAGCCCCTCATGCACGATCCATCATTATCCACCGCCAACGCGGACGATCAGCCACCAATTCACAATTCTACACGTCCTTGAAGAACTCACATCTATTACACCTACAAACGAGACGATGCAAAAAGAACAATAAACTAGTCCAAAAGTCGAGCCTGCATGTTAGAAATTCTACTCACCTCAAAAATACCGCCAAAACCACGCCAAAAGCTTTCTAGATCCTTCCTATTCCTTCCACACGAACACAAGCGATGCGGAGCTTGAGGAGTGAGAGCCATGGCGTTGCTTGGTTGATGGCCGATTGGGGACAAAGACAATAGACGTAATTTATATTATGTAAGGTGCTGTAGTACCCCGCCTTGATTCCTATGGGAGCACTGAACAGAAGAGAAGAAGATAGAGAACTACGAGGAGATCCTACGAAGAGGGCTTGCATCAAAATGTCGAAGCCGCCGACATGACTGGGAGGAAGGCTAGAAAGAGCATATTAAAGATCAGAGTGAGGATTTTATAAGGAAGAGGGTTGCATTCTTGCATGGAAGTGGCCGCTATGATCGTTCATTGCGCTCCTCTGTGGGGAAATTATTCGGTCGCATTCGAAAAATACACTGCCCTCAACTGATAATAGGTAAAATTCCCACTAGTGCTATATCAATTCAACATAATTAAGCTCACTTGTGATCCATCCCAACTAAACTTTAATACTCCCCAATTCACACGGTCCACTAGAAACTTCCAAGCCAAGGATTATAAATTATTCCGCCTTCATTTTAGTTTGGCGAAAATGAATCGTCACAGATTATTATCCCTTCGGAAATGCATAATTAACATAACCGCACTATGATCATTGTACTTCACATCGATGAGCGGTTTGTTTACTTGTGCGTTCCCTTATACACCGATCAGAGTCGAGAGCAGCTGGCACCCCACGGAACACACTGTCCGCTGACGGTGGCATCCTGCAGCCGATAGACCATTCGTTGAGGGGAAGGCGTACAGGAGTTCCCTGTGCACAAGAACACGTCTATCGGCCACCCCTGTTTCAGCTTCATCAACTACCATCTTGAGGTAGATCCTTGAAACTTGTAAGTAAACACTCGATCTCTTACGATCACTCTTTCTTTCCCTTATGTAGTTCAACTGTCAGATCCCCCTCGCCTCCGGATTTTGAGTTGTTGTTGGAGACCGGAGAATCGAGGTAATTACAAGTTCAAGATCACCAAAGGTAGTTCCATAGAGAACATGAAAAGGTGGCAGACGTGTTTTGAAGGAAAACGGTTACCCCCAATTTGATAGCAGTCTAAGTAACTCCTATGGGATCGTCAACTACATCAAAATTTCGTAAACGGAAGAACACTAAAGAAACAACGCTCGGAAGTAAAATCATAGAGGCGGTTAAGTACGTGAATTTCGAAGGAATAATTCCTGTGGACGATTCAATTTTCGCACCAAACTAAATGAAAGGCGGAATAATGTAAACCTTCCGGGCTGTGGATTGATAGTGAATGTGAATGGGGAGTATTAAATTTTAGTGGGATGGCGCAGGAGCTTAATTATGTGGAAAATGATCTAACTAGTGGAATTTAACACTTAATAGTTGAGGGCACGTGTATTTTCTGAATGCGACGATAATTGTCCACACAAGGAGCGCATGAACGTCAAGCGGCATACATGCAAGAGCACCCTCCCTTTATAAAAATCCTCCCACTTCTGTCTGTCTCTCCTCCCTCAATTTTGATGAAGCCTCTCTAGATCCCATCTCTTCTTCTTCTTCTTCTTCCTTCGTTCAGTGCTTCCCTCGCGGGGACCTCTCTATTGTTCTTGTCCCCTCGCCCAAACGCCATGGCTCTCACCCTCAGCTCTCGCTTGTGTTTCGTGTGGAAGGAAGGAGAGGATTAGAAAGTCTTTTGCGCGGTTGTTTTGCGGTATTTTTCGAGGTGAGTTAGAATTTCTAACTGCGCCGACTTTGGACTAATTTATGTTTTTGCATGTCTCGTTTGTAGGATGTAATAGATGCTTCTTGAGTGTAGAATTTGTGGAATTGGTAAGTGCGCTGATCAGCGCGATATGGCGGATGGATTAATGATGGATCGCTGCAGAGGCGGCTTTGAAACTCGGAAAAATTTCGAGGTGCGCGACTGGCCTGCACTGAGGCCGGCCCACCCAATACTTCCTCCTTCGAAATGGTTAATCCATGGGGCGTGACAAGGCCCCCAACCCCACTTGCATGTCTGGAATTTTGGATAGATGAGGGTTGGGATGGTTTGGGTCAGTGGATTTCAAAGGTCCATTGGGCAACGATGGTTTAATGGATCGTGGATGGGCAGTCAATTTAGAAAGCGCGAGATAGCATGTTTATATGAGCGCGCAGATGGAACGTGTCGGCTGCATAAGATTCATTGGTTTTACTTGCACTATTATGGCTTGAATATGTGTTGTTTGGTGAGCGATTGACGTTTTCAATGGTTGGCGGGAGGGAGAGGTAGGCTATATATACTTTAGTGCAGCTTTTAGCTCAGTCTCATTGACTTGTAAATCTTTTACAGATGCAATTAGCCAGGCGGACGAAGCCACCGATAAGATACTTCAAATGAGGAGCCAGTGTGCGTGTAGATGGGTGGCGTTTACTGAGCCACGGCGACGGTCTGTAGTAGATGGAAGTCCTTATATGCCTCGTGATCCTCCAGTTGTCTTGATGGAGAAACGTTTTGCGAACAATCTGAAAAATTAACTGCATGTGGGTCGGTAGTTGTCTGTGTATCAGAAGCTATCTATGATTGTGTAGTATAGGTAGTGAAAACACTATGCAAACATGCCCTTTTTGGCGTCGTCCTACGTTACGTAATGCACTAGTATGTTCGTATGGCCGTCTTTTGGCATTGCAGGTTATAGGAATGAATTTGTGGTTGGTGTATTGAGGTTGAGATGTCGATATTATTGATAGGCCTTGAATAACTATCGCTGAAGTTCGCGACTGAAATGGAGTAATGCGTCCCGAGCTCATCAGTGCAGAATCATAGTGTGGTTGGGACTATAACTTAATATTTATTGATGGATTCGAATCATCTGGATTTAGTTTAAACGGATGATCAAGAAAAGCCAATGGGGATTGGTAATGATCTGACCTTTACAGTTGGACTTGATGGGTGAACCCTATGAAGGCCAGAACCTTTTAGGTCGTAATGCCTACGTCCTTGTATCGACTTGTATGATTCGTTGGCCGTCTTTTATTGTTAGTCTTTGCATATTGCGCCAAGTTATATATGTAAGAGAGATTAAAACAGAAGCACACTAAACAATGAAAGTAACGCCTGGGATGCATACATAATCGCCTCGAAGGCGAGAGAATTGTGGGAATGAGACTTGCGGAAGTGGAGGAATATTGGAAACAAACCCCCAGCAAGAGTGAGAGAATGTGCGGCAAGAGACTTTCGATAGTGGAGGAATATGGAAACAACCGCGGAAACATTCGAGAGAATGCAGCTGCTGAAAATCGCTCAGAAAGCAGTTATCAAACTTACTATCTTTCAGTATTTTTACTTCCCATGCGTCGTACTTTTTATCTTTCTAGACTCTCGCCGTCCTGATTAAATTTCCGGTGTGTTTTCTACCTATAGTTTTCATATTTGTATCGGTGATTAAATTATCTGGCATAATATCATAGCGTTTTCATGCTTTGTTGTCAATTAGAATCGTGAATAGTTTGTCTAAATGGTTATGCTGTGAAGTTTTTATTTTTAGATCACGTCGCCAATGAATTCGGGCTCTATTTGTCGTCTATCACAATTTTGTCGAAATGCAAGTTGCTAGTTCCCCTCTTGTTTATTCTAGAGATTTCTTGTCCAGAATTCGCTTCGGAACATGTTCCTCTTTAATTAAAAAGCCTAAGAGATTACTTTCGGTAAAAGGATATCTTGTCGCCGGGAGAAAATTCCAGCTCAAACAACGGTGTATCTCTATGTGCATCTTTTACTTGCTCTATTATCATCTTTATATTATCGATAGGACCACCATAATTTTCATTATTGTATTAGTTGATTTTAAGGTGTCGACCACTTGATACGTATAACCTATTTCTACCGTTGTCGAAGTTTAACTACTATATTTTACAAACTTTTCTCATAATTCACGTGCAATTCTATTCATCCTCTCTACATTGTCTAATTAGCCGCAATCGTAGGTACACATGTTCTTATACAGCTATGCAATAGCTCTCTAACATACTCGCACGCGGAGAAAAAGGTGGTCAAAAAGTCTTAAACCTATTGTATTGATGGTCAATTTAATCCGCAACCATTTTATTGATACTAATTTAGACCT
>JAGVVM010007087.1:0-21077 GCA_019149425.1 Psidium friedrichsthalianum
GGTCAAAAAACTCCTTTTCATTGTCCGTGGGAAATTAAAAAAAAAGACCCATATTCTCATTTTCTCAAATAAAAATTGAAATAATTTATTTTTAAATAAAAACCTAAATGTCATTAATTATTTCAAGGAAACGACTTGAAGTTGTTGAGAAGTTGTTTATAAGGCCCCCCACAACCCACCCACCCATGTTCTCAGCCGATCCGTGCATCGGCCAGCTGGTTAGTTTTCCAGCTATATTAAGGGTATTTTTTTGTCAAAATATTAAATTTTATATATTTTTTGTTCAATTACAATTAAAAAAAGTAAAGCATCAGGTGGGACCCGAAGGCCATCGCAGCCATTGTCCAGAGTCTCCCCTTCCATTTCTTTCTTTTTTTTTTTTTGCTTTTTTCAAAATCATCTTAAATAAAAAAAAGTATAGTAAATACAATAGTACATGACCAAAAATTCCTCTAATTCAATTGACTTAGCCTTTTTTTTAGATTAATATAGTTATTTCATGCATTCATTTGAAAAAATATGCATTTCAAATTATTTGACATAATAAGACACTTTATGCCCTTTTTTGAAATAAATTTACTTTTAAAAAGCCTTTCATTCGATAAAATGAAGGCAATTGGGGCTTTGTTTGAAATTTTTCTTTTTTCTTTTATTTTCCCTTTCCATCGAGATTGTACTGTAATACAATATGCAAAATACACGGAAAAAAGTTTTTTCACATCTAGGCTTATGCTTCAGTTAGCGAAAAAATAATTTGGACGTATGACTTTCATAGTACTTACTTAATGTAAAAATGATTAACATAAATGGGTTTTGCAATATATAAATCAGGCACACAGACTATGCCATTTTTTTTGGACAAAAGCTTTATAAATTTTAATACTTTTTCATTTTCGAGAATTGATAGAGAAAAAGTGGGTTCTTTACCCAAAACAAAAAAAGTGCCGCTAAGCTTAAAGTTGGACCGGAAATTAATTCGAACCGGTTCTTTTTTCTTTTTTTTTTTTTTTCATTCTGTGAACTGACCCGTCCACTTTGAAAAGTGGAAGATATTGAACAATCAAATCAAATGAAGAAAATAAGAACTCAACTTAT
This sequence comes from Psidium friedrichsthalianum, assembly GCA_019149425.1. NCBI lineage: Eukaryota > Viridiplantae > Streptophyta > Magnoliopsida > Myrtales > Myrtaceae > Psidium > Psidium friedrichsthalianum. Next base: position 1,096 of record JAGVVM010007087.1, read on the forward strand.
GCTACATTTATTTTGCAGAAAATATTTTCTCATTTTTCTGCGTGTAAATCGCTTAAGCAACTGAGTCAGCAAAACTGCTTTCCTAATCCACATGATTTATGTTTAAATTCAAAAATGATTTCTTCTTTATGAAATCGAAAATCATTTTTCGAATATGACACTATTACAGTTGTGGTAGAAACGCTATCTTTGGCGTGGAAATCTATACTTGTTCCTCGGGCTTTCTCACCAAATGGAAAATTCCTAAATTAGATGCCCGTCTTTGAGTTTTGTGCTGTTTTCAACAAAACTGTTTCTTATTAGGGAATGTTAATCACTTGATTTGCATTGGAAGAAAGTGAAGAAAAGGACTTTCCATTTGGTGAAAAAAGCAACTACAATTGGGTCACGCAACCTTCTTTAGTTTCAAATTATAGATGAGACTTATGCTGTAAAATTGTGGTTTTTCCGCATCAGACAATGCCATAAAGGATATGAAGACTTCGTGTATTCACAACCACAAAGAGTAGACCATTGCCTCCACTCCAAACTGAAAATGACAAGAGGACTCTCTATAACTAAAACACCACCTGCCGCTTTCACACTGACGATAGATTTTGGATTGTTGATGTACTCTCTAGGCATCACTTGAGTCAGTTTGACCTTCTTCCATTAGTGGTGGGACTAACTGTGTCCTGATTTCAGGAGCCGAAGTTTGAGGAACCCCATATGAATGCCGTACTCTTTCCAGTTTCGAAACACCTAAAAGATGATTGTGCCGCAGAACTCATCTGGCGTCTCTACAGGTCCAAATTAACATTGATCAGCAGAACAACACGTCGCAAAGGGAGAGCAAACAACTGTGCCTGTCGAATGCTTTGCGAAGTTCAGTCCACAAGAATGTAACCGAGCAGATAAACTGCATGTACAACATTAAATAGTCCAACAATACCACAAAACTAGCTGTACCGGTAATCTTGGACTTCAGGTTCGGTCCTTTTTCCCACCATTGATGAAGACCATATGCGAACTCCTGACCTTCCACTTCACTGACGGATTTAAATTGATTATTAGATTTGCAGACGGGATGAGGTGCAAAGCACTGCCTGATTCCCCAACGCGCTCATGACAGCGTACCAAAGTTTCCTGAGTAGCTAACCTGCTCGATAGCTCTGCTCCGATCTCTTGCATCTTATTTCGGTGCTCGAAATAGCAATGTATTCTGAGGCAGATGAGTCATCCGGTGGACATACCGTTGAGGGACCCATCATCCAAAGCTGCAAAAGAATTGGTGGATTGTCCATGGTTAACATAAATGCAGATTGGCATGCTTTTGGCGAGCGAAACCGTGCTTCACTTTTCTCGTTCTTGATTCTTCTCGTCGGTAGCAGAAACGATAAGGCGGGTTGAAGTGAGAAAGACTTTGAGAAACGATCCCGTTTTGGCATGTTCCTTCCAGCTAGCATAGCAATGGCTGACCCCAGGGCGTACCCAGCAACCAGACACTAGATCTTGCCAGCAGTTGCAACTATCTTTTGCACAGCTTGCATGGCAGTCTTGAAGCGAGGCATTAGTGGTGCCTAAGCATGATCCAAGCAAGATCAAGCTTAATATCTTGACACGAACGATTCTTTCTTGAATCATGTGCCTCGGAGGCGAACCACGAAATGTGGGCCATCCGCTGAGTAACCACCTGAGATGATGGAGGCTTATACTCAAAGATGGCACCGAAGATGAAGAGTCTCTGTCGTCTATGAGTTTGTGCAGCAACTGAAAATTGAAACGTTCCCACCAATGAGAGCAAGAGCCTGGGGCCCTTCACGTTTTCTTCTGGCGGTCCCGCTCTATATAGAGACACCGTGAACCAAACAAGCAGCACCGACCTCTGCGATTTGCATTATTCCTATGTTAGAAGTCCAGAGAATGTTATTTCATCAATATGTATCCTGATGAGAAAAATCTGTAGCTAGATTATGCTAAATACTCATATCATCGTTTTCACGAGAAAAGAAAAAGAAACTCAAGAGCCAAACATCAAACTGAGAGAAGTTTTAAATGCATATTTTCAAAAAAGCATCTCATGCATCTGAACTTGGTGCAGAACGAAGTGTGGCACTACCGCACATGCTGCTTCTGTCCAAAAACTACAACTGGATTTGTCCATGAACCAATAGAGTGGTTACATGGCATCTGCGGAGGACACAAGTTACCATTTGTGTTGCGTGTCAGGCAAATCAAACGTTTAGCGATAACACCTCTGACATATGAAGGTCACATATCTAGCAAAATTCCTCCTTTCGGCTTAGTATCTAGCAAAACTCTATGATGAAGTAACTGAGATATGAGTCCCCCAGCTTAAATGAATTCCAAGGGGAGACAGCTCCTTGGCACATTAGGGAAGTTCGGCAGCTACGAACACAAATTAATACAAATGTAGATGGAAATTACACCATAAATGCACATTCTTAGTCAGTTTTTTCTCTTACTATTAAACCTCGCTAGTCCATGTTAGTTATGGAAAAGTTGAACAGACTAGAACAGTGCTTACTTTTGCATGTTCAAAAGTCCAGTATGACAGTAATTAACCATCGCCAATAACTGAGACAAAGTGAAGGAAAACCCTCTGGGAATTTTGACAAGTACATGATGTAAATACAAAAGGTATGACTTAGGTGTTTTTTTCAATGACAAAGAGAATCTGAAGGTCTTACCAGTCAACGCTGGTGAGGTATAGGGCCCTGAAAGGTCAAAACGTTCCCTCTTAGAGGCATAATCCCACAAGTTTCATTAAAACTTCTTCTTTATATCCGTGAAGCTGCTCAGAATTGAACATCGTATGGCAGTTAGTAAATGACAATGGCTAGTGTCGAGTGCATAACTGCACGTCCATATTTTTGTACTTGACTTCATTCACTGTAATTAAATCTATGTACTATAAGGATCATCTGTGCATCTTTAACACATAAACTATTTTAAGCTGCCTCACGAAGTTTTAAAGTTCCATCCGATCATTATGCATTGGGGACCCTTTCTTCAATAATCATGTAAGGTTCAGGGAGAAAAGAAATCTGCCGAACACTAACTATTTCGATTGTAGAAGTATGAGCTTAAAGGTCAACCTTTCCAGAACAGTAGATCCAGTCACTAAAAGAGTACCTACAAAGCGATTTGGGAGTGAGTTGAGCTGGCCCAATGATTCTGAATAATCTTCCCCTTCAGATTATGCCTTAATCTAAATCCTATCAACTTCCAATTATCCCAAAAAGATCGAGCAGATTATTATGCAACAAATCTGCAAAGACACTGAGGAAGAATATTTTTTTGTGACTTTTCAGTCGTAACAAAATGCTTGAACAGATTTCCAAACAGGAAAAGAAGTAAAACTGGAAGTTCGATTATATAAAAGATCAACACCATCCCTAAGCTCCTTACCAAAAAAAAAAAAAAACCATCCCCAAGCTATGATTCTTCACGAAGAAAATTCAAAATACTCCAAGGAGAAACTTGCACTGGCTTGTTCATGATAACATCCAATTCATTCCAAGCAATCTCACAATCAATATGCATACTACGATATAACAATAGAGAGAATTCAATTAAATGGACACAAACGGGGCCATGAGAGGTGGACCAATTTAGCTTGAGATTTTCTAACTTGGATTAAGTTGATACAGATTTTTTATTACATATATCTGCACACTTTTCCCAGATGGGTTGCTGGGTCGCAGGTCAAACTGGATTTTTGTATATAGCAATGACCATTGTCCCGACACATTCCCATTTTTAGACATTGGAAATGTGGTTTCGAACATTGGTCTCGTCTTTTGCACCGTGTCATATAGTGATAGCCAAGCAGATAGAAAGAGATCCCAATGAAAAAGGCAGAATAGGATAAACAAAGCGTGATGACATCCAAATTCAAAACAAATCTAGCATGCCATATCTTTTCCCATCGAAACTAATGCACATCTCTTTGTAGGCTTATACAAACTTTTTCGACTTTCAAATTCAACCCGAAGTGTGCTTCTTATTGTCGCCCCATAAAACAAGCACAACGACACACACATAGACAAACCTGAAAAAGGTACATACGCACTCAGACAGGCACGCAAAGAAACACATACTGTGGATGCCATCGCAGGCGTGTTGAAAACTGATATGAATTAGCAGAATTACAGAATGTTTGACCTCTATTGCCGCTTACTATTATAACTGGCTCATCTCAAAAGGGCATAAACATACGCGAAACCTGACCGATTCACAATAATTCAACGAAAACCCCTAAAAGATTAACGAGGTTCTGCACAACTACTCCACTATCAGCCAGAGAGAGAGAGAGAGAGATTCCTCAACCTGCAGTGACATATGCAAAACCCCTCAAAAGAAAAAGGACTAACCGAACCTCATCCATTACAATTACTCAGCATCCACACATGAAACATTACACCCACGGCATTTTCACAAAGTTGATTCCTTTCACGTTTTGACCTCAAAATCGATCATCAGAAATGGGAACTTCAATGTCGCCGATGCAAAAATCACAACCTCAACACGTACACAAAGAGAGGGTCCCCGGAATCAAATGCAACCCAAATTAGAAAAACGAGAAGCATAGCTCAAAGAATCAAGCAGAGAACGGATCTGATGAGGTGCGAAAAAGAGTGACGGGGCAGATCCAGAACTCAGATTTGCTCTCTTCGACGATGATGGCACTTCTTTCCAACGAAAAGTCTTCCTCTGTTTTGTTTTTGGTCAGCAAAAGAAAGGAAAATTCCAAAAGCAGCTTTTAAGTGCCCTTATTTTTTATTTTCCTATTTTAAAGATATGGAACGACTTTTATTTTAAATAAAGACTTGAAATATCATTTAAATCATTTTAAAGAAGTGCCTCATCAAGGATGTTTTCGTCATTTTATTTTTTCTGATTTTTTCTTTTTCTTTTTCCTTTTCTAAATCTTTCTCATGATAACAGGAATTCCCGAGCGGGGCTCTGAAGTCGGTCATCACCGCGTTGCAGACCGACGGCGCGGTCAAAATCGGACGGCGGCTGTCCGTAGACGGGTCGAGGAAGCCGAGGGACGGATCGCCCGATTCGTGCGGCGTGTTCCTCAAGGAGAGCAACGCGACGAAAGATCTGAGGAAGCTGTAGGGTCTACTGAGGATGAAAAGCACTAAGTCTCCATCTTTCGACGAGGCTTCAGGGCAGAAGGATGGATGAAACTGTTCTTTTGAGGACTAAAATAATCTCATTCTTTATTTCTCATGGAGGCAGTACGATGAATTTCCTAGTCCATGTTCCTGCAAGAGGGGCAAGGAAATCGCTGGCCAGAGTTTTGGGAAGCCCGGAGCTCGAAGGAGGATTCACTCGATACAGTGAGGCTCCCCTCGCCTGGGCTGGGCGAGGTGAGCCCTCGCCTGTGGCCGGCGAGGCCGCCCAGCGTGGTGGATGGAGATTGCGCCGCCATTTTTCGGGATAATTGGTTCTTGGGGATTCCAGAGAACTTTTCCTAGGAGAAGGGAGCGCCGGAGGAGGCGACAGAAGCGAGGGGGTAGAATGGAGATACCGATCCGTGACAGAGTTCAGGGAAGTCCGAAGGTTCAAGAAATGAAGAAGACGACGATGATGGCAACCAGCGAGGATGAAAGTTTAAAAAAAAAAAATATCAGAAAATATAAAAAGACGAAAACACCCCTGATCAGCCCTTATTATATCTTTGAAATAAAGAGATAGTTTTCATTAGGGTTGAGCAGTTCCAAGTTCCGAGTAAGTTTCAGGAACCTACCTAGTATAAGTTTATTATTTTTCGGAACCTAAAACCTATCCTACATACTGTGGGACCTGAAACCTACCTGTTACAAGTTTCAGTGTCCAGTTCCAAGGTACTCGGGAACTTGCCATACTCGACCAAATAATTTTATACCGCCATACTCGTCAGTTATTTTTTACTCAGCATGGATAGCAATTAATTTATAGTGCTTGATTCTTTCGGAGTAGTTATGCAACCATTTGAAAATTCAACAATAATGCCAAATTTGAGGAAATAGAAAAAGTGTGTTTAAATTTTAAAAAAAAACGGTGATTCTAAACGAAAATTTGATCAATCCTAACCTATTTATAGACCAAAACCATACTAGCACGAAATCTTTTATGCTTCTCCGAAACCACTTTAACCAAATCTGTTGAGAAAATCAACTAGTATAATCCGGTTTCGGGTTCAGTTCCTATTTCGGTTCGGATCCAGGGTAAAATAGGGGACTGGAATTGGAACCGACGGTTCCTATAAATCCGGAACCGGAAACCGGACCGGAACCACAGGTTCAGTTCTCTGGTTCCCAGTTCTACCTTGAATTATTGCTCACCCCTACTTTTCATGTCCTTATTTCGAGCTCTTGTTTTTGAAATTTTTCCAAAAGAAAAAAAAAGTCTTCCTTGCGGGGATGTTTCACCTACGAGAGAGCGAAAGGCAAGGATCTGAGAAACGCCGTCCTTTGACGTGTCCTGTTGGCAAGTCGTTGAATGCAACGGTTAAAAAGGGGCAGAACAACGTGTTCTATAACTTGCTGCTAAAAAGAGCTCGTATTGAGTTTTTTATTTGTCGAAGAGTTTGTATTAAGTAGAAACGACACCTTTCCAATGTCTAAAATCTAAAATTAGAAGGCATTTTGTTAAATTATGAATGAGACGAGAAATAGACAATTTCGTCCCAGGAAATTAATCTACATTAATCGCTTATTTTTGCATTATAAAATCATGAAAATTGCTCATTGAGGTGAGTTTTGGATGGGATGATCGTTACAAATCCAAATGCCACCTTCACCAACTAATGATCTTATAATAACCGAACAATTCAGTCTTTCGGACGATACAGATTGACGTACCTATTGCACACACTGCAGACGGAAGGAAAATCAATACATGTATATCGTCATTCAGCATGAAAAGAATGTCCTTGGCCGGACAAACAGCAGCGTCGACCAGTTGCTCATTCTTCACCAGATATCCCTTCATTAGTGCGATTGGCCACAACGACAAGGAGAACCGATCACACAATAAATTACTCGAGCTAAAAGAGAAGCTTTAGAAGTGTGAGCAACACGATTTCTATTTGGACCAAGCAACTGCATCGATTTCAGTTTGGGCACTCCTGTACAACTCGAGTCTCTGTGAAAGGGCAGTACGTCGCTCCATGACTGCCGGATCCTCATTCAACAATGATGACAGACGCTTTTGCTGCAGAAAGATTTTTAGATTCAGTATAGTAATGTGACTCGATGAAAAAACACATCAGGAGAAATCGTCCCATTCTCACCTCCATTGAACCAAGTTCTGTGAAGAAACGGTCAAGGAGGCTTCGTTTGGCCTCCCTTACTTGACCGTGCACGATGGATTTAGGAATGGAGTGGCGCAGTGTGGCACAGACCATATTGACATAGGACAGAACCGTTGATCCTGTTTTACATTTCACGAAAAGGAACTTCAACAATCAGTATATTGGGTAGCGTATTATTTAAGACCAATCGTCAAAAAGGAACTTCAACAATCAGTATATTGGGTAACGTATTATTTAAGACCAATGGTCATGGTTTCGCCATGAGAATGATTGACAAATAGGGATTCCACATCTCACCTATCCGCCTGAGATACGAATCGTTGTATCTGTCGAATAGTGAATGTGATGGGTTGCCGCCCTTCTCAACATCTTGAGGGAGCTTCCGGAAATAGTCAACTGTCAGGTAACCACATTCCATGTCGACCAGCTTAAGTGTTGCTTTCTTGCTTTCTTCCCTCATTCTCTCGAGCGATTCACAAGCAGCGTTAGTGACTTCCACTCTGAGACCAGGATACTGCTTCAGCTCCTGAAGTTGAGGAATATATACTAAGTGTTAGCCAGACTGCCTGCATATGCAGGTGTGGTTGCTTTGGTTTTAATATAAGTGGTTTATGCAATGCGTACTTATTAAAGAGAGATCGCAACAGAAATAAAACTGTCGTTTTTAAAAAGTAAGAATTGTTAATGAAGTTATCATTCAATCTTCTAACATGCTTGAGATGCAAATTAAATTCAGTGCGTAGAGACCAATAAGTAGGAACCAAAATTATTAAACCAACCGTGGGATCTAATCAGGAAAGCAAACACCATCCAACTTCAAAAGCAGTTCTCAAGAAGTTGCTTCATATGGCGAATTTTATCATCTTATCACGTCTAAAGCTTGAAAATGGAAGGTTTTAACGCCAAAACAATTAAGACATAAAAGAAAGAACCTCAAAGAATATACTACTAACAAATTACAACCCAGAATATTTAAGGTGTTCGTGGTCCAACTTGAATTATGATCGTCTCCATTAAGAAAAAATAGAACAGTGGCAGATTCTACAATAATTGTGGACCCTTCAGAAGGAATACATGATAAAGCAATTAAGTCCATTGAAATCTGGTTTTCATAGAGTGGAACACTATCTCTACCGTTCAATATTACGAGAATGTACCAAAATTTGTTAAGGCTTTGTTGTTCTCAATTCTAGCAAAGTTCTCTCTATCCTCTGACGTCCTATGACACCCCACAAGTTCCGAAAACGTTAACAAGTCCAAACGGTGATGCTGGAGTTACAGATTCATCCAAAATGGAAAATTGTCAAGTATTCTCTAGCCCCTGTAATTCTGGCTTTAGTCATATTATATGGTGTTTCAATTATTCACAATAGGACATTCAACAACAGAATGCTCACATGGAAGAACATGCTGTATTTGTCTTATTGGCCAAGACAACAGAAAGGGGCAGCAATTCTTTATAAGCTTTGTGCACTAGGTCCTTACAGCAGAAAGTTAAAAGAAATATAATTCAGTAGAAAATGTACCAGTGTTTCACTAACAGCCTTGTGCACTAGGTCCTTCAGTAGAGCATGAACCTGAAGTGAAGCAAAGACATAGAAGACAATATCCAGTTTTCATAGTTTGGCCAAAAGAAAAGATATTCAGTACTCATAGCAAACACTAATACACGCCCATAAGCATATCCATATCACAGATTATCATAGGCAAATATCGTCATGGAAAAAGGATATCGCAAGTTTCATAATCTTTATATGGCACTCATTTGAGTGTCATAACTTTTTTTTTCTATCACTTGAGTGCCATATAACCTTTTAATTAATCACTAGAGTTTTCAAAAATGTTCATCCAAGTGCCATGTCACGTAGGATTTCCGGCACTAGGATGAAATTTTTAAAAAGTCATGGCAACTCACAAAAGTTATGACACTTGTGGTGTTCTTATTCCAAGCTTCCTGTTTTTGTTTCGTGAAACTTGCAAAATATATAATGAATTACTCAGAAATCCCAAAAAGTGAAACTGTTAAATATGGTGATGGAAATATGACTGTGGTGTTAGAAGGAAACAGGCACATTGAAATAAGGTAGGTCTACCATTGAACAACCACAGAATCGTGTGGAGTTTCTGATACTCCCACAATTCTTACCAACTTTCTGATTCCCCATCATAAAAACATGTACAAATAATTCTAATGAACGTCAATATTTGCACTGAAAGGAAACTGATGTGATCAACATTTTTAACATTTTAATCACAAGACAAACCAACCAAGACTACTCTATGCATTTCCATATCAGATACTTGAAGTAATCTTCTCTGTGTTAAAAGCATACCGCATCAACAGCTGCCTCAGCAGGACCTCTAATAGTTATTAAAGAAGATTCGATCAGACGGCGATATCCTTGTTCAGGAGCTATTAAATGAGGTTGGTATCCATCAGCTTCTGTAATGAGCTTCTTAATATTTTCCATGGAAAGTTGTTTGTCAAATTGCAGCCTCTTAAGAGCAGCAGGAAGCTGATTATCGAAAACATTATAAATCTTGTCACCTCCTGGACGCCTGCACTCGAAAATAATATCAACTCTTACTTCCTTCATAACACATATGTATAATAAGAAGGTGTTTGGACAAGAAGAATGAACTTGTATACATACACGCCATCTAGATGCTCCTTGTAAATTTGATCAAAAAGACGGCATATCTCCATGATTGAATACAACTTTCCCTGCTTTTAGTAAAGATATCATCGATTAATTCTTCTTGCAGCATATGAACTAAAGGGATACGGTCATGCTATCGGTATTCCTGCCTGAGGAGTGAGAATTCCAACCCCCAAAACGAAATAGTGTAAAGGTAGCAAAATGGAACCGTTGATCTCCATAAAAAAGAACCAGTAGAATGAAACTGATAAAATAAGCTAGCATGGGAAAAAAAATAAGACACATACTCCTGCATCTGCAGCTATAGGCTTGCCAAGACGACTCAACTCAGTCTCAAGCTCAAGAACTGTTTTGTTAATAAGGGACTGGATACCGGTATTTGGCCTTGATTACATTCTCCAATTGCTGCAATGAACATGATAGCATTAGCAGATGAACTTGAATAACTGGTTGCACAAAGAAATGATCACGATTTTCCAACCTTCGAAAGCATCTTTGCTAAATGCTCTGAACCCATTCTGTGCGCAAGATGCTTGTATTCAGGAGTTACTAGAGAAATATTCACGCTCTCTGCGGCGAGCAGCAATCATGTCGACATTCTTGTTAATATCAGCTTGGGATCGATTTACTACCCCAATCCAAGGAAACTTAAGCCGATATGATTTCCCTTCCAATATCTATGAAGCCAAAGAATATCAACCTCAGTAGCTAGAATGCATCAAAATGAGGTGCTCATAATTGAAATAGGAGCACCTAAAATATAAGTCAACATAATTAGATCAGAAAGCATGAGGACAGTTATGAATGTTTCAACAGCAAGATGTCCATGCAAATTTAATAAGGCTCTTCCTAGTCCTGACTCCTGACTGCACTCAGATCAGCATTTTGTTGATGCAATGAAAACTGTAAGCAGAAAACCCAAAATACACCACATACAGAGTAAATATAGAAGTCATTGTCTTTCTGCAGAAAAGGTACTTTTAAACTTACATCATCAGTTTGACCCAAAAAAAAAAACTTACATCAACAGCATCTGTTCCCTTATCCATTAGATCGATCTTTGTCAAGACTCCAAACGTCCTCTCCCCTAAAAAAATCATCGCAGTGTCTTAGTTACTAAGGAAAAAAATGCGTGGAGATGTAGATAGAATGCTGCCAAGACAGAATTTTACAATTTGCACATCCCTGCAAGAGTTAAATTTTAGGAAATCCAAAAGGAAGACAGATTTTGGAAAGCACCCATGATATTTTCTTAACAAGTCCAAGGACCAGACACAAATATGAGAACTAAACCATGGAGAGTAGGAAAGTAGCGCCGTGGAAAGAACAAAAATAGAAATGTTACCTGTAGGATCTACATCGCGAGAGATCTTAATTGCATCAGATGTAGCAAGATCTTGATTTGCAGGTGAAATTGCAAGAATTAAACAATAGGCTGCATAAAGAATTAAGAACTAGTAAGTTCTGTATCGTCGCCTTGGAGAGTTTCCAAAAGGTAGTCATCATGAGTACTAAAGTGTATGCCTATCTTAGAGACAATAACTTAAATTTACAGTCATTGGAATCGAGGGAACAAATTCTTCACTTAAGAGCAAAAATTATAGGTATGCCTATAACTTGAATAAAGCAGGAATCTCAACATTATGAGGCTCAGGGGCCAAAGTATTCTTTCAAGTACCAAGGGGCCCTTTTAACGCTAAACCAAAGTGAACACTTAACAGGCGCTGCAAAGTCTAAGCATTTGGATGCCTCTCTCCTAATGAAAGAAAATAAGAGCTACAGAAGGCTACATAAAACTTTCAAACAACAAAATTTACCCTTATGCTATTCATAAGTGTTATGCAAGATATGTGTAATCAAAATAAAAAAGTTCTTCTTTTCTTCCTCATGGACCCAAAAACAGTTCATATAGTTGATAGCGAGAAGTGTCTTCCAAGCAACCGCTCAAAATTCACCCAGCTTATAAGCTCAATAATCAGTTGTTGAATGAAAATCCTGTGTTTAGCTAACCTGCTAAGTCTTTTTGTAATTAAAAAATACATTCCAAAAGTAAACAAGGATAAGGTATGATGCACAATACTTCTCAATGTATGAGCGGACCATGTTCTCAATGTCTTGTACAATGCTGCCGGTTGGCCCTCTTATTTTCCAGAAACATCCATTAGAAGAGAACAGTCAGTATATGGTAAAAACAGTGTAAGCTCTATATGTTGGCATAAATGTGCTGAAGCATATGCAGGGGAACAAAAGAGGGTGTATTGTTTCTACTATCTGTTCACAGACGAACTCAGCACAGGAACTGCAATGACTGAATGGACTTGTTGTCTTCTTACAGAAACCAAACTTTTCAAACTCTAGGTACCATCAAGATATAGAGAAATCTCAATTCAACCAACAAAAGGAGAAGAAATTTCCAGTGCTGAGATAAGAGGCGACTTACCAACAGCAACCTTTGTGAGCCCAGGAAGATCAAATCAAAGTCAAGTTGACAACTGCAAAAGATAAATGACGCAATAAGCACAAAAAAAAAAAAAGATCATGAAAAGAAAGGCTATAAAACAAGAAGACCTGATTTGAGTAAAAAAGTTGGCAAAGAAAATTACAATAATATGTCGATAGACAAATAACAACACAAACTGTAATTAGGTGTTTGGCCAAGAAATACATACCATTAGGTGAATATATACTAAGATGGATTGGAACACTTGAAATTTGCTTTGTTTTACCAGTTTCCGATCAGTTTCCATCTGCGATCTCCTTTCTCAAAGCAGCTGCACAATTTCAATTGACATCAGCATGTAAGCATCTAGAGGAAAATTTCTCCACCCAATCAAATCTCATGTTTTGTGTCAGTGCGCCGTGGCCATGTGCGTGTGGAAACATGTTAGAAGTACCATATGTGGAAGTACCGAATTCATTTCTACATGTCTTTATTTGTGTGCATAATTCATGATTATGACCCAAACCCATGCAGATAGCCGGAACTATGAGCCCGGGTCAGCTCACAGACTTGTCCAATCAGAAGCATGATGCTGTGTATAATAACACTCTGGGAAAACTGGCATTGTGTAGATTCTAATATCCCAAAGACTAGTGAGTCAAAGGCCATGTGCATGAGAAATGAAGGAAGTCTGTATAAGCAGGTAACTCCAACCGTGCACATATGGTTAATCAACATATTTAAGTTACAAAATCATCACGAAGAACGCACAAAAATCAGTGAATCTCTTCCGTGGAAGGTGAAGGAATTCCGCATATTCTCTGCTTCCTTCTTCAATCTTGTGAAGCTGCAGACAAGAGGACGTCTAGTAACAATACCTGCAAAAATGGTTCACGCATCACTTTTCCGCATTCTAGACTTGCGAAGAAAGTGAAAACCAAAGGTGAGAAGAAGTTCAGGCCATTGACCTACCAGAGCCACGAGTAAGAAGTCCTTGCCAACAACGCTTTCCAGCACCGATGACTTTCCTGAACTCTGTATAACATCGCATAGTGCATCAGAGGAGATAACACAGTACTTGAATAGGGAAAGAAGATTGCTTTATCATCAAATTTATGTTTTTTAAGCTCCTAATAATGTCGCAAAGTGGAAAAACGTATCAGGTAGTATAGCTCCTACTCCAGACAAGAAGAAATCTTGAGTAAAGCTCCTACTCATTTACGTTATTATCGAAGTCCTACCCAGCGCTTGACAGAAGCTACGACAGATCAGCGACCAAAACACGCGAGATACGCGGACGAGAAAATATCGCGCATCCTTAAACTCGAGTGACTAGTCGCCCATAAAACGACGGAGAAACCAGCTCACACATCAATTCGAGCTAAAATTAAGCTCCATAGGAAACAGTGTTCACAAGAATGTAACAATGCAAAAAACAAGAGCGAACGCCTCGACAGAAGTCCCGCGAGTGGAGCGAGCAATTCGCACGACAAACAAGGGCGAGGAAATATCGCAGATCGCCAAATCACAAGTAACGAAATCACCAGTGAAATGGAAAGGCAACTCAATCGGTGAACTATGAGCTAAAATGAAGCTCGTCACCCAACAGTCGGGACATAGGTTCTTCTAAAATAAGCGGACGGTTTCAGAGAGAGACAGAGAGAGAGAGAGGGAGAGAGAGATCTGCAGGCGACCTGGCCACCGACGACGGCGATGGCGGGGAGAGAGTCCCAGAGGGTGGGGAGGGCGCTGGCTTCGCCGTGGTCGCCGAGAGCCGTGCAAGCTCTCTGTATCTTGTTCACCAGCGAGATCAAGTTCTCCATTTCTCACCTCACGCTCGCTGAATCGGATCCGGCAGCGGGGGGGCAATGGCGTCAGAGTCAGATCAACCTGGATCCGACCGCTCACCGCCGACTGACGAACGACCACGCACTCCGCCGGCGAGATCGAGCACGCACTACGAGAGAGAGAGAGAGAGATTTTTGAGTTTGAAAGTGTAGATGAGAAGCTGCGTTGTTTTTTAAAGGTACAAAATTGGAGTGGGGAGTCGACGGAGAGACTCGAGAGGGACGAGAACGACTAACCGGAGTCAAGTCCCGTCTTCTATAGGGGAGTCAAGTAAAACCAAAGTCTCGTGCTACAGCCTCGCCTTTGTAAACTCCGTGGACCGTCTTCCACCACTTAATGCATACATACAACATACTATACATACACTAAATGTATGTATATATATGTATCTGGTAGAAAACATTATAGTTGCTGAATTTTTTACCCTTTCCGTCCCCGAATTTTTACCCTTTAATCGAAATTAATTGCACCCTCTTTTTTTTTTTCTTGTGATTTGATATTCTGTTAAGTGGATGAGACTGCTAACATACTCACGCGAGTTCGAATCTGACGAGAAAAATTCGATGGCATCAGTTGACATGAGCACAGTATACATGGTGAAATTATTAGACGTTTAGGCTTTTAAAGAAAGAGAAGCGGAGCATTTCACCGAATTACGATATGGTCTTTGGCACATTGTAAACGTAAAACTAGTACTCTTTCTCGACTAGGTCAAAAGGTCGTGCTCCGGTAAACTCTCGAGAAGGTGGCGCTGCGGAATTGGCGGAATTCACACTGGCGGGAAGATTCAGGAAAAACTCAGGGAAGTCGCTTTCCATCATGTCGGAGAGGGGAAACCGAATGTGCCGTGGCGCTGCGTGCTCTTTCGATTAGAAAGCAGGCCTTTCGTTCGAGAATCGTATGCGTTCGAAAAAAAGTCCGCTTTTTTTAAAAAAAGTCTATTTTCGGACGGTGGTCTATCGAAATGAGGGGATTGATGTGGTAAGGTGGTGGATGACTTCTGTGTCATTTGATGTGAATTTCCCAAAAAGGAGGGAAGGAAGAACTACTAGAGATCGGCGAATGGCGAATTTCTGTGATAAATGTCATAAAACTATTATGTGACGGTCAATTCAGTTCAAACCTTTTATTTGTCGATTTAGTTTAAATATTTTTTTAACGATTTGCCAATTCGTCCTAAACCTTTTGATTGTGTCAATTTTTAGTCGTTAAAATTTGATGTTTCCAATTCAGTTTATAACTTATTTGGATAAATGCTCGGAGACTATCGGCAAATCATCAAAAAATTAATGATTAAATTGGCAATTATCGGGCTCTCAATTTTTCTCTCTCCCTGTCTCCCCCTCTCGCACACTTTATAGGCTTCTAACCGTCGCCGGCAAATCATGAGGGAGAGAGTCCCTCCCCCGTCTCCCTCTCCCTACTTGATTTGAGCGGATTCAAGTGCTGAAGATTTAGAGATCTTCGTGGGAGTTTGAGACTTTTTTTTTCTTCGTTGGATTGTCTTTCATTTTCTTTCCCACTCTGTGGTTGGAAGTTTTCTGAGTGCGAATAATTTTCTGCAGCTGATTTTGGGTGAATGTGAAGAGCAATTCGGTTATTCGTCTAGTCAGTAACCACCGTTAAGAAGTTCATAACGTGACTCCATAAACTTTTCGAAATTATGCTATTCTTCTCTTCCGGTTTAGATTTAGATTTAGATCTAGAGATTTTACTCTCCCAAACTAGATCGAAATTTAGATCTGGGAGAGTTTTTTTTTATAGGTATTTATATATATTCTTTCAACATACTGATGTTGTTGTTAATATTTGACAATGGTGCTTAGGATGTCGAACGTAGACTCGCATCACGAGCTATTGCAAATGGTCTAGAGTTCTTGGTGTATGCCCATCATCGAATCTAGTAATTAGCCTCCGAACTTTTATGGTAGAAAATTTATTCTTGAAGAGTAAGAGCGTGCTTCTAGCAGAAAATATGCTTTGTTTTTTTTTTTTGCTTTCTAGTGTTTGCTTTTTTCTGCAATTATTTGAGAGTTGTTAGGCTGAAAGCATTCCATGTGTCTCTTGAGTATTATCCTGATTAATGAATGGAATCTTTCTTTCGATAATTTTTTTTTTTGACAAATCATCAAAAGGATCAAGTCTAAATTGGCACAATAGAAAAAGTTAATCTCAAAAAGTTTAAGACTAGATCGACACAATTGAAAAGTCGAGAACTAAACTGATCTCTTTATAGTAGGTTTAGGAGTTTATGAACATTTATATCTTTAACACGCAATTCAAACTTCGTACATTCCTATTAGGATTGGCAGGCCATTTGCTGCTTAGTCAAATGCATACGCGTCTCTTAAGACCGACGGCACAAAATTCAAGAATCTGTGGGTTTGGAGTTAGAAAGAAAAAGGAGAAGAATTATTATTATTTTTTATTGGTTGTGAAGTCTATGGAGTGATTATGGCGAGGAGGACCGCACGCTGTCCTTTTTCTCCCTTTGAGGCTTCACCCACCAACAGGAGAGAGCCGTTGTCGAGTTGGAATGCATGGATTCAAAATTCAATCCATGTGGAGGGTCACTCATCGTTGAGATCTCCGAAACGCGGGTTTCGTAGAGATCACAGGACAAAAACTTTTCTCGGCCGTTTGATTCACAGACAAGTCAACGGAGCGCAGGCCGTCGAGCAACCTCTTATTGCCCGTACGCGTTGACATCAGCAATCGATCATCCGGTAATTCCGATGTGAAAGCCACATCCCATTCTTTGATTGTAACGTTCTCGTTTTTCTTTTCCTAATTGGCTAATAGGATCACCGGATCACAAAGGACAAGTCCTATATGTGACAAGATGGGGCTTTTTACGAAATAGGGTAAAAAATTTCGTTTTTACCTATTTGGGTTTGCATCAAAAAATTTACGAAAGGGGGCTCGGTCGGCACTTCTAGTGGCCGAACGGGGACTGTTCGGCATTTGAAGCGCCGAACGGCCCAAAAAAAAAATTATAATTCAGGGCTGTTCGGCACTAGAAAGTGCCGAATAGCCCAAAAAAAAAAATTATAATACAGGTGCTGTTCGGCACTTCTAGTGCCGAACAGCCCAAAAAAAAAATTTAATAATTTATTTTTTTCTCAAATCTGAAAAATTACAATTTCATTAATTAATTACAATTTCATCAATTAATTGCCGAACAGTTCCGTTTCGCAGATTTCCCCCTTGAACATGCTTATTATGCGACTACAAAAGACATGCATGAACGAGATCAATTGAATCAGAGGCAATAACTGAGGCGTAGTCGTAAGCTCAATCTCCTGACACAATTGAGCTTTCATTTTAAAAAGTGCCTGCAGTCTGCTGCATTTTGAGCTTTTCACTTTTCTGTTGATGACCGTCTTTGATTTATCATGCTACTGTGGTTTATTAGAGGGAAAATGCACATCACCAGAAAATGAAGAAACAAACAACATGCTTATCTCACCTTCATTTTAAAAATAAATTTATTAAATAAATTATTAAAATTTATTAAATTTTTTTTTATGGGGCTGTGCGGCACTAGAAGTGCCGAACAGCCACTGTATTATAAATTTTTTTTTTTTGGGCTGTTCGGCACTAGAAGTGCCGAACAGCCCTGAATTAGTATTATTATTTTTTTTGGTGCCGTTCGGCGCTTCAAATGCCGAACAGCCCCCGTTCGGCACTAGAAGTGCCGACCGAGCCCCCTTTTCGTAAATTTTTTGATGCAAACCCAAATAGGTAAAAACAAAATTTTTAACCCTATTTTCGTAAAAAGCCCGACAAGATGAGGATCGCGGTCACGGTAAAGGTCGCGATTGCATTCACAAGTCGGACGAAGCGTGAAAAGCCAGAGTCATCCTACAGTCCCTAGCATTCGACCTCTTATCCCTGGCAAATCCCGACCAACGGGACGATGCGAACATCTCTTCGCCTAATCATTGCATTTAAGGCGAAAAATTTCGGTGTTTTGTATCATGCCACGAGAGTTCGTTAGTGAGCTACAACACCCGCCGATCTCATCCTCTTAGTCATCGCGCAAACATCACTCGACATCATAAAAAGCATGTCCCATGACTAAAAGCGATTAGCAAATGCATGTCGGCATGAACACAAAGATGAGGAGATTTTCCCCTGCAGCATAATCTCTAGTAGATTTTTTTTATTGCATGTCGTAACTGGAGTTATACATCAAGTCACCAACAGGGCATAACAGGTTAAGCAGAAGCTAGAGCAATAATTGACTATCTTAAGGGCTTATTCCGAGCATTTTCACCTTAATTTTGTCTCGTTCTAAGACTCAGTAATTGGTGACCTTTTCTACACACCAACGACTAAATTCAGCAATACCTAATTGAGGATGCCCAAAATCCTCAGCTATCAGTATCAGTCAGTCGAGCCGGGGGATCCATAGCCATAAGGGTTCTTGCTGGCCAGTTCCATTGATCTCGGCACATCTCCTCAATGCCATATTTGGCCCTACAATGACAGCCAAACCAATGTATGAGATAGAGAGGGTGTAACGGTAAGTTATCTTTCACAGAAGTCATGTGTAAGTTTATCTCAAAGTAAAGATTGAGAAGCCACTTCAAATTAAAGGGATAGGTAGAATGCTACTCTACGTAGCTCCTCTGGATTGCGGGATTTGCAAGTAAAGGTCAACATCGGCAAAACCAACCTATAAGCTATGCATAGCAAAAACCAACATCAGGCCCAATACTTACTTCCAGTTCAATTCCCGTTCAGTGACTTTTCTGTTGATGTCATAAACAATTTCAGCATCACCTGGTCGGCGCCCGGCTATAACAAGTGGAATTTTCTGGAACAGGAGGAAAACATCAATGCAGTAACAGGTCAACGGGGAAATTAAGTCATCTCAAAAGGGATTCAGAAGAAGGATTACATGATGAAAGTGGACACTGAGAAGGCGATCAGACTCACAATCAGATTGGATGGTTGAGTGTGTTATCAATTATGAAGATGCAATATATAGAAATCGGTATGTGTTCTGTTGCATTATCCGATCAACTGAAACATACCTTTGCAGACGCCTTTTCAAATGCAGCAACCATCTCCAAGACTGAAGTTCCCTTCCCAGTTCCCAGATTATACACTCACAACCCTGACAAACCAAATATGATCAGGAAAAGAGATTATTCATTGACTATCAGAATCATAGCCCAGAATCTTAAAAGAATTAAATTAACACATGGGTAAATTATGCGGTGAAAAAATTTGCGCACCTCTTGAAACATGGGGATGTTCAGGTTGCTAAAAGACTAAGGGGTTCAGGTTGTAAAGAGACTTGCATATCAGCGAAATGCATACAAGTCACATCATACATTTTTTATTCGTGGTTTGCAATTTGGTTTGTAGGGAGGGAGGTTAAAAACGCCCATTAGTGGAGGTGACAAAGAATGGTCATGGAGACACAAAGCACAATAAATTCAAAGCACAACTAGCAGCTGAATGAAGCAGTAGTCCAAATAAATAAAAGTACTAGTGTCACCATACCTACGCGGGGATCATCAAAGCTTTTGCAATGCAGCAATGTGTCCAGCGGCCTCATCGACAACATGGACATGTAATCACGAACCTGTGACGATATGCCCAACTTAGGTTCAGAATGTAGGAGAACACCATGACGCATCAAGCAATAAAGTATTTGCTGTCATTACGTAGATGACATCATCATAATCAAAGAATAATAAACAATTAAATC
>JAGVVM010007088.1:0-18302 GCA_019149425.1 Psidium friedrichsthalianum
ATACGATTGGTTTCCTTGGTCAAGCCCCAGAAACCCTTGGAAGAGATGATGTGCCTTCTTCTGCACTATCTCTTCGAGAGAGAGAACAAGTCCCTTGCACTCATTCTCGATCTGGACATCGTTTTGCTCCTTTAGCTGTTGTTGCTTCTTTGGGGACTATGTGAATTTGGTGGTGCTGGTATTGGTTGTGGATGGCACGCAGAAATGGTCGAACTGGTCTCCAGTTATATGGAAAACGTTCCCTTTGTTATGCTACGGCTAAATTTGACCCCAATCAGTAACCATGATCTCTCTCTCTCCTCTCTCAGTTTTCTCACTGATTCATGGACACAAATTTTAAATTTGCACGCATAATTGAAAGACAATAAATACCAAATGGCTCGAAAGCACGACCACTGTACTATTTTCATCAGTGAATATCAGGAATAAGTGCACCTCATCTTAGAAAGGTTTTTCCTCATCCATACGCGTGGAGATCGTTTTAAGCAGGCATTATCGCACAAGCCACGTGTTTCAAACTATGGTTTTGCTGTAGGCTAAATTATTTAGGGTTAGTATTACGAAAAAAAAAAAAAAAATTGTTTTTTCAAACTGTATACCTAGATAAATTTTATTCCCTTATTTTTTTTGACCATAAAACTTTAATCATGATACCCCTATGACAAATTTACCCCCCTGTTATAGTTCTATGAACAAATTCACTCATCAATTAGTTTTCATTACATATAACTCAAATTATTGTTGGAATGCCACGTAACAGTTGATGGGTATCCTAATTTGTCAGTTTACTCTCTGTTATCATAGGTGTATCAATTGAATTTTTTTGTATTAATCCAATAAGGGGGTACAATTATCACGGGTATATTATTTGAGATTTTTCAACATCAAAAAATATTTTATGATAAATAATTTATGATAAATGTATCACAGTACATCAATTCAAATTTTTTCGTGCTATTTGTTAACACCTAAATTTTGATTCTTTTTCGTTATGTTTGCATAAAAAAAAACAGGAGTTAAATCTTGATTCCTATCAAAAAATGCATAATTCATTTTAATTCATGCATTACATTTTTTGCAGGTTGGACCGAGGGTGGACGGGTACAAAGGAGATTATAAGCTTAATTGGATTAACGTGGCCAAAGATCGTTGGTGCTTAGCGGTTGAATGCTCTAAAAAACTTTTAAGGCCATAGACAGCATATTATGTGGCAAAAAAAAATAAAAAATAAAAGGAGATTCACGATTTGGCACATGTATTTTTCGGCCATACACAACACATAATATAATCATTGCCTGCTCATGGGATGGGATGAATAAAATAAAATAATATAATAATAATAATAATAATAATAATAATAATAATAATAATAATAATAATAAGAGGAGAATAGGGAAGAAAGAACATGAGTGAGAAGGTCTAAAAGGAATTGATATATTGTAGGATTTCATGGTATATTTTGTTTCCTTTCTATATTAGCCATCCTAGCCCATAAAAGGCATCGACTCTAGCTTAGAGGGGGCTGCTCAGAAGATAAAATAGAGGGGTTTTTCATTAAAAAAGTTCACTATTGAGAAAACTTGGAGAGAATACACGTGAGGCAAGAGACGTTTCGATTTTGGGAGGTGGTCTTTCGTCCTTGGCACCAGATTTAGCTACTATTTGGGTCACTGTTCATCACTGCACAGTCGTTGTTTACTGCTGTTTAATGCCCTGTTTTTGCCGCTGGTTGTTGCTTCTTGATTTCATCACTGTTGGGCGTCACTGTTCATTGAAGTTTTGCTAAAAAAATTGCTACTCCTTGGTCCCACTAAAGCTGCGTTTCGGTCATCTACAACTTGGAGATATCCTTGCTACTGTCCCTGCACCCGATCACCTGGAGTTTTTCTTCTATTTTTGGTCCGTGTGTTGCTCTTCCTTTGTCTTTTTTGGTCAACTAGTCTTGAGGACTCAGGAGCCCACCACTGGAGTGCAATTCCTATAGTCGTTTCTGTCCTGTTGTGTCGTGAAGAGGCCCTAAGCTGCCACAACCGATCCCATGTGTGCGTGACTCCCCCAAGCTGAGTTGATCCAAAAGTGGGATCTTGAGCTGCAATTTTCGGAGCAAATTTCAAATTAGGAAAGCAATCTTTAGGCAATCAAGGTAATTTCCTATCTTGAATCTTGATATATTCACTTGCCTCTTTGATCATATATATGCATAGTCTTCCATCAAAAGTGGATATACTTTTCAAAAATTCAGATTTGATCAGGGAAATTTTCTTTCCTAATCCTCAACTTGCACATAATTGAGAAAGTCCATCTTTAGGATTAGGATGAATACTCAATTATTCAAGGATTTAAGTTTTTCATTAACTTAGATTGCGGATTAAAGATTAACTTAAATATTCGAGAATATTTCAAACTTGATTGAATATTTCCTTTTCTTGTTTGAATTGATTGGCATATTTCTTTCTTATTTTGACTTGAATTGCTTGATTGTTATATTTCTTTTAGAATAAATCCGTTGTTGATATATCTTGAAAATTCTAAAGATTTACATTCATTCATTCCCATATTTTTAAAAAAAATTACATATCTTAAAAATAGCATCATAAGATAATTGCATATCTGATTTTTTTTTTAAAATATTTAGGTTAGATCTCATTTTAGGATAGAAATTACATGCTAATATAGAATTTCATGTCTAAAATAATCTATCTTTAATATATTAGGGTTTAAGTTAATTAAACTCCAAAATATACAAGATAAACATTGTTATGACATAGTTCTATTTTAGAAAATAAATTCATCGAAAATATTAAAAAAAAAAATCCTCATGCCATGTTATCTACCACCATTTATGCTATGTCATTTATGTCACGTCATCCTTACCATGTCATAATTTTCCATGTCGTCCTTGCTATGTCATTTATGTCACATCATCCTTGCCATGCCATCATCCTTGCCCATATTTGCCATCTCCTTGCCATATCGCATTTGCTACGTCTATCTGCTATGTCATCTTTGCTGTATCATCTAGGCCATGTCATCCTTGCACATCATAATTCTTAGTATGTCATGTAGTAGAATCTAGATATGCATTTAATTCATATCATTACATCTTATAATAATTTCATGCATTGCATATAGTAGTCATTCATTCATTCATAAAATATAAAAAAAATATTTAAAAAAAAACAATTTTTGTGTGGCGCATGCTCTTTTGATTATCTTGATTTTTGAATTGTTCAATTAGTTGATTGTGCACATGCACGATAATCTTTGTTAATGACTTATGTTAAAAGCAATTAATGTTTCCTTCTCAAATTTTTTTATGAAATAAAATGGTACCGAAAGGGCGTTAGAGTAATATAGCGTAATCAAGTCCTCGAACTCTTAATCTCTGATTCGTAGAAGTAATTTAGTTCTCTCGCTAATTTACTTAAGTTTCTAATCGACGTACCAAAACGATTAGCGGCGATTCTATTGAAAATCTTTGCATGTTAAATATTAATCATAAATTGCGATTTGGTATGGACTGGGAGAGTCCGAGTTAGATTAGTTAAATAATTAGCTTGATAATCATTAACCTAAAAAACTTGATTTTTAGGTCGCGATAATATTAACCCATTATTTAACCGTCCTCTACTCAATGATGCTTGTGGCAAAATTTTGTGCCAAAGATAATTTTGGAGCAGTTGCAATTTGTTGCGACTGTTGACGCAACACTTGACAACAGCAGAAATGCCAAATGCCTTTTTAGTCATCGGTCGATGTCCCTCTTTTGCCCTAAAGTGACTTTTCTTCCTCGTGAAACGAGACATAGGACTGTTTGGTTCGGCATTTGCAAGGAGCTTTGGATCCCTAAAGGGTTTTGATCAAATGCAAATAGCATTTGGTTCAATTTTTGGAAGACTTTGGGCAAATACAATTGCAATGCTCCTCAAGGGACTTTAGCTCCTCAAGGGACTTTAGAGCCAAAGTACCTCAAGAGGTACTTTGGAAAGTTGCATTTCCAAAATGCAACTATAATTTTTATTTTTATTTTCTTATTTTCTGTTTCTTTTTTCTTTTAAGAAAGTAATTAAAAAATAAAGTAATTAAATATAAAAAAATATTTTTTTTTCGAAAAATAAAAATTTAAAAATTTAAAAATCAAAATATAAAATAAAATAATGATAAATAAAAATAATAATTACATAAAGTAATTTAAAAATAAAAATAATTAAAGAAAGTATTAAAATAAAATAAAATAATAATTGTTATAAATAAAATAAAATAAATAAAAAAAAAATAGAAATAAAAAATATATAATATAATATAATATAATATAATAAAAATTAAAAAATATTTTTTAGAAAAATTATTCGAAATAATAAAATACAATTAAAAATCAAATCATTTACAAAGGGTATTTTGTACCAAACAGCAGTTTACGTCAAAGTTGCATTTAAATGCACTTTTTAATTACAATTTACCAAAAACAATATTTACATTTCACTAAACCCATTTAGTTCAAAGGTAGTTGCATTTTCTCAAAGTCCCTTAGTCAAAAATGTTGAACCAAATAAGCCCATAATGGCATGGAAAGAAGATGCTCTCTGGGACGTGAATGGACTGCACTAAGGCAGATTTTGTCCTCGCTCGCTTCTTTATCGATCTTTTTAACGTGCAAATTGTATGGTCTATCAGGGGTGAAAGCACAGGCAAGAAGTTGACAGATACAATATTGAGGGTCTTTCGAATCTCGTTGGTCAAACGTTTCACGACAAATGGCTCTTTTGAATTCCTTATCTACAAAGAGTTTGGATCAGTTCATTCTTTTATTAACGATAACAAAACTCATACGATCACAGTGACGTTAATAATACGATGATGGCCGGTTTTTTTGTGGCGTTCAATACAAATTTGCTGTTTTAATGAATGTAAGTGGAACAAATAAATATTCATTCACATATATAAACGGAGTACACAGAGTGGCATTCTGTTATATTATGTATCAAGTTTGAGTCCAAAATCAGACTGTGTAAAAAATGTTTCGTTTGCACGGTATGCATTGGACGATTTTACTGGCAGAATTCATATGGGCGCTAAAAGACAAAAGGGAAAAGGAACTTAAAAAGTAGGTTTTTGTTTGATTTTCTTTTTTTATGGTTTCTCTGATTTACCTGTAGAAGCCTAAAAAATAGAAGTCCAAAAAAGAAGAGTTCCGCACAGCAGAACTTGCAGAGAACAGCCGCACGAAAAGAAAAAAGAAAAAAGAAAAGGAGAGAGAGAAGAGAAAGAACATTCTGGTTTTCTTCTGTACGTGGGCGACTTGTTTGGGCTTGAGCTGCTTGTGCTTCGTGAGTTTGTTGTATAACCAGTTGAGTTGTTTATTTATAAGCACTTAAGATTTGGATATAATTTAGGTGTGGAAAACAGAACCTACTGAGTGATTGTGACTTCGATCTCTAATTATGATAAATTCTTCTTGCTGATTCTCCATGAACGTAGGTATCGATATTCGGGACCAAACACGTAATCTGTGGTGCCATTTATCATTTCTCGTTATTTTTCTAGGTTTTTCGAATTGACTTAATTTGTAAACCTGTTATTTTGCAATTACAACGCCTTTTTTTTTAAAATAAATTTGAGTGAAGTTGGGTATTTTTCTTTTTAACCTGCTATTGTTTTAGATATTTGGGATCAATTTTGCAAAAGAGGGGAGAGATTGATGAGGATGTTAGTCATAGAATCAAAAAAAGTTGGATGAAATGGCGCAGTGCATCAGATTTTTGTTGTGTGATCGCAAATCCCTCTTAGGTTAAAGGGAAAATTTTATAGAACAGCAATAAGACTGTAATGCTATACGGAGCTGAATGTTGGCAGTCTACAGAAGCAACACGAGCAATAAAATTGGGGTAGCAGAAATGAGGATGTTAAGATCGATGTGTGGTCATACAAGGATGGATAAGATAATAAATGATAATATTCGACGAAAAGTTGGGATAGCACCGGTGGCAGAGAAAGATGAGAGAACATCGTTTAAGATGGTTTGGACATATTCTCCGTATAGACCCTAAATGCTCCGATAAGAACAGAATGTGTTACCGAGAACATGATATGAAGAAAGGACGAGGTCGGCCAAAACTTACTTGGGGAAGGTAGTAAAACACAAGATTTAACGGAGTGGAAATAGATTGGCATACGATCTATCTTAGGACGGAGTGGAGGAAAGCCTATCCGCATTATAGAGGGGGGTTTCCTATGTTCCAGAGTGCCCTTACTTAGTCATTTCTATTTATTTCTATTTCTATTCCTATTTATTTTTATTATTATTCCTTATTATTTTTTCTGTTTTTATTATTTTATTTTATTTTAATTCTATTTTTATTATTATTATTTATTTATTTATTATTTATTTATTTATATTTATCTATTTATTTTTTGGTATCCATTTTTGCTTTTCTTTAAGTATATTTAAGACTTCTCACTTCGGGTTCATCGACCGCGACCTCAACTAGTTTGGGATAAAAGGTGATGTGATGTGATGATTGTTTTGGCCGTGAAGATCATGAGTAAGGTTGAATAGCAGTGGGTTGCATAGTCTCGCAGATCCTGCTTGCAAAACGGATGAGTTGACTTCTGACCAAAAAAAAAAAAAAAAGAGAGGACAGATGAGTAAGAACGCACGCACAACTTGCAGAACCGACGACTATCCATGACATTTTCCCCTTCATGTGGAGCACAACATCGTCGCATAGCAGCAAGATCTGAGGAAGTTTCACATGGCCCGACATGATCAGTAAGAACGCACCGCACAACTTGCAGAACCGACGACTATCCATGACATTTTCCCCTTCATGTGGAGCACAACATCGTTTGCATAGCAGCAAGATCTGAGGAAGTTTCACTCACCCTAATTCCCACAGATTTTCTGTTTCTGGTCACGTCTTCCGCCAACTGTAGCTTCTCGTCGATGCGGAAACATACTCCACTTTCTGAGGTTATCATCTTATGAGCCGAGGAGCGATTCAAGTTTTAAGGAGACTCAATATAAGCAGATACCCAAAAATGCCAAGCAGAAACCATACTTACAGGCACTAGGAAAAAAATAAAACAACTACAGACGATGGGCAAACCCGTCCTTAAAAGAGGGGGAAAAAAAAAACCGTCCCCATTCATCAGAGACTGCTCATTCAGTCTGAGATCTACTCTACGATCATTACAAAAGACATTCTGAAGCTTCTACATGAACTTGTCTCGTCCGGAAACACACTTGCTACTCCTAGAAAGCCTGTAGCAAGACTCGTAGTTTATTGCACCTCGATATATACAGTTCGAAAATGCGAAAAGCAACTTGCCCGCGGACCAGTCCCCATCTCTTTGCCATCATTGACATTGTGAATAAACCATGGTCATATCTGGCACACACGAATTCACCAGGTTATTTGCAGCATCCGAGAGTAGTTCAGGCCAGTCTACTGTTGCTTGAACAGTTACTTCTTTCCAAAGACTGGAACCTCGAAATCATTCGACCATTTCGTGGTATAAGGATCGCAAGCTCCAACCATGTCATGCTCAAGACTGTCCGATCCTCTGGCAGGAGAATCTTGTAGATTGAAGTCCATCTTGTTAAACATTATATTAGCAATGGCTCGGTCAATGGCATTCGTCTCTGATTCCTTTGCGACATTCCTCGACCTATAATAATCAGAGTCCTGGTTAGAAATTACTGCCACGTGGAATATCACCACAAGAGTGCCGTCATTTTTTTTGTCTTGACAAAAGTAATAAAGATATTGAATGTCATCCTTCTCTAAGCTAATTATAATGGAAATCAGTACTTTAAGAAGTATTGCTCCTATTAAAGTCATATGAACTTAGTCAGGTCCTATATCACAACGGGAAAAAGACAAAAAAAACTCCAAACTCCAAACAGAGCATGCCTTCCACAGTCTCACTCAGCTTGTAAGATCGGGACATTCGCATATTTTCTGGTCACAGATCTGTGTTGATGGGATTTCATCTACCTACCTCTGTAGCAAGAGGAACTTCTAAAAGAAAGACAACGTCTCTCGTAAAAGCATATGACAGAGAAAAGAATACCTTCTACTTGTAGCACCAAGTGTCCACAGCGGTGACCTTTCTGGGCCGGAGTTTCCGCTGTGACTCTCTGCTTTGACAGGGTGCTGCTTCGAATTATCAGCAAGGCGATACAGAGCATCTCGAAAGCATATCCGCATTTTCTCACTTAACTGTCCATATTTATATCATAAGATTAATAGACTATGATACAGACAGACCTCACAATTAAAAAATTTTAGCTTTGGAGTATGTACCTGTGCCATCACCGTTTCAAGCTCCCACAAAACATACTCTTCGGGTGACATTGTTTCATCAACCATGGGTTGATATGCTCCACATTGTTCAGAAGGGCATGAAATTTTCACCGGCTGAGCCAGAGCCTTCCAAAAAATAGTTGGTAATTTATTAACCTTAGAAGTCCAGAAGCAAGAACTGCAAGTCCTGGACTTTGCCATAGCTTCCAACTGATAAAATGTGGACAATCTCACCTTTGCTGGTTGAAAATTGTTGTCATCCATGTCACATGAGTTAAACTGTAGCATGGTAACTCCTTGATCAATTTCAAAAGATGTTGAAGGGGAACTGTTCCTTGAGATACTCTGAGAATCCCTCGCCTTTAAGCGGGAAGCATTAGGAGTTAACATGCCATGGTTGCATGAAGGACACCAGCAATATGCTCTGTCAAGAATTTCATTCCCTGGCGAATCTACCAGTAAGGAGTTTCTGCATAAAAGAACCAATAGCATCAGGAGACGCTATTCAGAGCCTGCATAAGCAAAATCACCTATAAAGTGATTTAAGTAATTTTAGATGCCTTACGCTATATACATGTCAACAGTAATTTACACAAGAAGGTTCCAATTTTGATTTCATGATTTTGTGTCAGCTAGTTCTCTGTCTATCAAAGTCTATTCTGGTGTCAACCAAAGTACAGTCACTGTCTGATGTTTCTACATAGCTAGCGCACTCTGCTCTAACTTCTAAAGATGGATAAAATCAACAGCAATTGAACAGACCAGGCAGAACTTAAAGAGCTACATGGTTTCCTACATGCATCAAATCAAGTATCTCAATCCCATAAGTAGTGATGTACAAGAAAATGTCGTCCATCTGATCTGCTCTGGCTAAGTCAGGCTGGCAATCTGGCATGTCGACCGAGAGAAAGCTCCGATGAAAATCCCGCTAGACAAGCCCTCACATGTGCTGGATGCACTAGAATGGTGCCGATTGCGAGGCGAAAGTTGCATCTCTGCTTCGCTGCAACTCATCATATTCACTTGGATTTCTTCCTCATTGGTGACGAGGAATTTGTTCGGTGACCCAAAAGCTGGGCAGCTATATATTCCCCAATGATGCCAACTGTTTGGCGATGGGAGCCGATCTGAGAATTCTTGATCCTTGGGGACAACAAGAACATTGGTGCCGTTCCCATAATTCCAGTCCATCAGTTTTATCTGGATGAAATTGCAAAGTGAAGTTCATGATTCAAAAGGCCTCTAAATTCGATACACATGTTTAACTACCGCAAACAAGAAAACAGGATGCAAGCAACTTTTCGTCCTCTCACCAAAACAATTGCTAGTCGATGCCAGTCATCAACAGCTCACTTGTCGAAAACGTGGAAACAAAAATGAGCTATTTCAAACTTGTCCTGTGCCTAAAGTTTTCACATTTTCGCTATGTGGAAATCAAAGTGTGGCGTATCGATCATGCGCAACTGCAACTACAACTTTTTCTTTTCCCCTTCCACCGTCCACCATCACCATGGTTCCGACTATGCAACCATCAAGCTAAAGACGTTTCTTGAAAGGGCGAAAGACAGGGACAACCGATCCTCACCGAAGGACAAAAACTCAGCGCAGATTCATGATAACGAACGCCAAACACGACAAGCTAAGGAAAGCGATAAGCATGAGAATGGTGGGTACTCCTAGGATCAGAACGAAGTTGCTTTTGCGGGATCTGGTTCGCCACAAACCCTCACAATTAATCAAAACAACCCTAAAAAAAAATAAAATAAATAAACTCAGGTGAATGTTCTCCACTAAATTTCTTCCTCCTTGAAACAACCACGATGGTCAAAGGCGAGCACAAACAACCGGCACACAATCACAAACAACACGACCTTACCCGCTCGTTCAACAATGGAAGAGACAAAAAACAGAGAAACAGAGAAAACCAAGGCTCACCTTGTCAAAGGAGAAACAGAGAGAGCAGCAAGACAGTTGTAATCGAGCCAGACGGAGAACGCAAGGCGATGGAAGATTTGAGATCTGCTAATGAAATGAAAAACTCTGCTCTTCTCTTCCCTCTGTTTCAGCTGAGGAGGAGAAGCAGGGGAGGGGAGGCGGCTACTTGTAGTATTTTTAGGTTCCGCAAGTTATAATTTCCTCTCTTTTCTTTTCTATATTATCAAGACTTAATTCTTTTTAAATATTTACTCATGGAATAAAAATCCAATCTATTTACGTAGCCACAAGTTGGTCGAATATATATACAGAGGAACGCCACAACATAAAATTTTTAAATTAATTGTCCGAAATATATCTCACAAATTCGAAAGTTCAAAATTTTTGTGTTTCAGATAAATACGGAAAAAGTCTTAGTCAAAATTATAAAAAGAAAGAATAATATCTTTGGGATTTTCGCACGGCGGAGAAGCAATGGTGGAGACTCGTGGCTGAGAGCCACTCTCCATCTAAAACTGCCATCTGATTGGCGCGCGGCGGGTCCCACGCGGGGCCCACCGAGCGTAGGGCTTCTGCGGTTCCAGCGATGGGGGTGAAGTGCACGCGAAATCCCAAAGGGAATCCCCGAAATAGCCAGGCACCACAGCAGCGGCCGCGACACGTGGGCGCCCAATCCGATCGTTCTAGGTTTCGAGAGGCCGACACATGGCGGGCCAAGGGCGCACTTGCTTGCCACGTGGCGCGCGAAGAGGGGAGGGTGGTCGGCGTGTTCGGGGAGGAAAAGTCGGAGCTCGTTGGGGCAAGGGTAAAGAGATATCGTTGGGCTTTTGACTCGGGAGGGAGGCCCAATACCATTTTTCACGGTTCTCTCTCCTTAGCAAATTGGCCTTCCAGCCATTGCTTCCGTCCCATCTCCTTTTCTTTCACCAGAATCATTTACTTCCTTTCTCTGCGCATTTGCTGATTCTTTCTCTTCGAGTGTAATAAGGGTACTTCCATTCCATGGGTGGTCCGTCCGTGGCATCAGAGCTGCGCTTAAAGGATCCGGACGAGAGGCAAGTCCGCGTCCACGACCATGAGATCGAGATTGGCTTCTGAAACTCAAAAGACAGTTGCTTACGATGATGCCGAAGACTATATATATATATATATATATAGGTCAATGATTTCTCGCGCGCAGAAGTCTCGCTTCGGGGCGGCGATGCGGAGACTCAACTCCTTAAAGAGGCCATGCGGAAATGTCTTTGAACAAACAAAAACTAAACTAAAAACAGGGCAATAACAAATTTGGCGTTCTGGCAACGTTAATAGTTGAGTTGGCACTTCGGCGGTATCTCAGCCTTTTTGTCTGGGGGTTGCGACTTCAAGCTCTTTGCTGATTCGACGTGTGAGCCATGCGATTTGCAAGGTCTCGAACTTTACTGGAGAAACGGACTCAAAGCTCTTCACTGATTCAATTTACAGAGGCCGCATCTAAAAGGGGGAGCGGGTTGGGTTGCCAACTGCGGTTGGAGACTTAACACGTACGACAGATTCGGAGTTCCATGCCCAAATGACCCCTTTCGTCCGTTAGCAATTTCATTGGTTTCCTCCATTCAAGTTACCCTCGCCCTCTATCTACTTGCCGCCCCATGGATGTATTTGGACCTCAACAAGCTCATACCGTCTTGATGTCACAGACTTGGAACGAATTTTCTTTCGCATTCTGTGTTCAGTCACAATTCTTTTATAGAAAAATGACGAAAAATGATTTATGAAATTTTGGCCCAAATGTGTAATGCGACCCCATAACTTTTCATTTTGTTTAATTTAGTCCCCAAGCTTTAGCTCGATGTGTAATTTGATCCTGAACGTTTGATTAGTTCAATGTAGTATTCGAACTTTCGACACATGTTCAATGTAATCACTCAACTATATGAAAATGTGGTCCCTGAACTTTCGATTTGAAGATCATGGAAAATCTTAAAATTAAAAAGTTTAGAGACCATACTGAACAAATCAGAAGTTCACAGATCACGAAGAACAAATGAAAAATTCAGGGATCATTTTATATCATTATCACTTATTTTACCGGTGCCTCAACGGGTTTTTTCCCACCAGTCAAGTAAACCCTGCTGTAGTTTTCATTCCTAAGTTAAGATTATAGAAGTGCAAAAGGTGAAGAAGAAGAAGAAGAAGATCACGTAAGCAGAATATTTCACTCTTCTGTATCATCGGTGGAGCTCCTACCAACTTACGGAGCCAGAAGGGTTCGCGTGAATGTGGCCCCGTTCAATATTCAACTTTTTTGGACATTTACATGATAGTATTTCTGGTGTATGCTTCGCCCTGCCTATATTTTTCTTTTTAACAATATATTTGACTGCAATACAATATAACAAATCCGGAAAAGATTGTCCGTATGAATTCACTCAGATTCTCAGAATGTTCCAATATCTCAACAAGAAACCCAAAATGAAAAAGAAAAATCGGGATGGATATTGTTTATTTATTTATTTAATATCGTGATTTATCAATTAATTGCATTCGATATAAGTGATTCATCATTATATAGATAATGGAATTGTTAATTATCTGATGAATTATAGCAGTCAAATCATGTCATTTGTAAAATTCCTAGCACATGAATGGATATCCTGTCAGAGATATAAAAAAAAAAAAGAGAGAATGAGACCCCGTCACAACCCCGAGGATTTTTTTTGCAAGGTTTGTCTACGGATGGCATAATTTCGAATGTTATGAATTCCGGTACATAGACCAAATAATACAATGCAAACAAAATTGTAAGTTCTCTGTAATAATTATGACTCATACCTTTAGCTAATTTAGCTCTTAATAAATCATCATAGAAGTCAAGGGAAATTGGTAAATACTTTTGCAGTTCTACTACGTAAAAATATTGGGTTAAGAAATACTCAATTTTTCTGGAATTCGTAAGATCTTTGGAGCAAGAAGAGGGGGTTAAGGCATTTCTACATGACTTGGTTTTGTTTCATTATTTTCTTCGGCCTGTGCTTTTTCCATTCCTCATATGATTTTGACGCTCCCTTTTATTACAGGCCATTCTCTCTCTATGCCTCCCACTCCTTCTAGAAATCCTATCGTCCTCTATTTCTTTGCACGCCTCACACTAATTTCTCTATTTTCCTTATAAGTCATTGTTTCTATAAAAAAAAAAAAAAAAGAATCTCTTAGTGAACCTACATGTGCAGAAAGGGAAGAAGAGAGAAGAGAGAGAAGCGATCATCCTCTATTTTGGGAAGAGGAGAGACCTAGTCTCGATCTCTTACCCCATTGTCCACTATTTTCCTTTGAACTAAAAAGAGAGTAAAGCAGTGCTTCTCATTATTACCTTCCATGGAGCAAAAAGAGCCTGGGGGGGCGCGCGCTCGCTAGGAGGTCACCAGTGAGTCCAATGCTAGGCAATGAAAGTGTGAAGGACAATAGGTTGGCATCATAGATAACAAACCAAGGACGTCCATGTTTATAGAAGAAGATGGAGTGAGAGGCATAGAGAGGGAATGACATACAAGAGAAAACAAAGAGAACAAAAAAGCAGGAAAGTGGGACCGTGAGGGAAAAAAGTAGAAAAAAAATAAAAGAGTTGACAAAATTATAAAATGAAAGAAAACCATATAAAATTGCATCATAAATGGTGAGCCATGTAAAAATAGAATAGTCAAAACACACACAAAAAAGAATGTCAAAGCACTAAGAGTAGTGAAAAAAGCGTGACCCTTTTCTTAATAAAAATATTGCTTTTCCTATCTATATCGAATATAATATGTTAAGCCAAATCTTCTTGTGCAAAACCTATTTCATTTAGATTGGAAAAATCACACTGAGAATTACAAAGTGGTTATAAAGTTAAAGCATGACCGACATTTTATATCATTTCAAACAATACTAAATTTTGGGATAACAACAAATAATACTAAATTAAATTTCTTATAATGCCATTGCAACTCTATCTTGTCACAGCTATAATTTCTACAACAATACAAAACTAATTATTGGTGCGGCCAAAATAAGAAAATATATCTGTAAACTCACTCATTGGATCATGGTTCAACCCAGTTCTGTACAAGTTAATTTGATTCTTGCATTTGATGACCCAAAAAGCTCATCATAATATTCTAGGGTTTATATCACAAAAACCACAATACACATATGCCACATTTATCCAGAATTAATTTTTGTGTAACAATGTTCTCGAATCAGTATACTTATGATATATTTACCCAAAACTAATTTTTGTGCAATAAAAAAATCTCAATTGATACACTTTACCACATTTATCCCAAATTTGTGTTAATTTTAGATTTTTGGGAAAAAAAAAATGGCACGAATGTATCGATTTAAAATTCTTTTTGTGACGTAAAAATTGTGCAGTATGAAGACGAATGCGTCGTTGACGGTGATCGAGGGTGACAGGTTTCTTCGGAGACAGTGCAATTGCCTTACCAAACTCTCACTATCATATATCTATGTCTTGAGATATACCAAACATCGTACAAGATTACAAGTCTCATCATTATTGCTAGCATCGGCTCACGAACCATAACGAAATAAAAGAATAAAAGCGAGAAAGAAATCGAGGCACAATAATTATCATAGTTCACTCTTGAACTAGGACTACATCTAGTTAGACCTGTCAAATGAGTGAGTTGAGTAGAGTTTGGTCGGGTCATAAATGGTTTAGCTCAAATAAGCTCATTTAACCTATTTGTGATTCATTTATCTAATGCGAATCTAAACTACATACCCAAGTGACTACTTAGCTCACCGACTCATATTTCTAAAATATTTTTATATTTATTATATATAAAAATCTTACCAAACTAAAGTGAGAAGTGCAAATGATGAGCACGAGATCGGTGAATTAAGAGAAATGGTTGAGTTCTAGTATTGTAAAATTATTTATGCCCATGTAAAGCCACCGTCAACTCGCGATACCCAAAGAGACTTGGAAAACGACCAGTGCACAATTCTAGTCTAGAATGAATTGAAAGCAATAGGCAAGACTCTTTTCAAATAAAGGGTAAATAAAGGCTTTATATTCAATATTATGTTGAATTCATATTAATTGATATAATCAACCCATACAATCACTCACCTTACAATATATGATTTAACCAAATGGTTTATGAACTTATTTTGACAAAGGTCTATGATTCAAGAGAAAGGATTTCACTATAATCAACGCACATCAACATCTCTTTGTTACACCTCTCCAACTTATAAAGAAAGAGATTTATATATAGCAATCGCTATATTTTGTACCTAGACCCAAAATAATCAAAATGGGGATTTAGCGGAATCCGGAGGGGTTTGCCCTTTACAACCCTTCGAAGTAGCTCCGCCTCTGAACCACCGCCTGACCCACGGAGAGAGAGACCCCTAGATGGTGCTTTCTTTTTGATGGAGAATGAATGTATCTTTAAGCAATTACTTTAATGTTAAGTTAACTAAACCTCTGTGCAAATGACCAAGTATTGACTACTTGTGGCAAAGTGCAAGCCCCTCCATTTTCAAAGAGAAAAAAAAATTGACTGTTTTTGTTTCCCCATTATTGGGGCATTCGTCGGTATGATTCACTGCTCGACGCAATGTTATCGCAGACGAATTGACATTTTATAGAACGCCATTTAACGTGGGTCTCGTCGCACAAAATACTGAATTTAAGTATCGAATTTTTTTTCCCATAAAACAGGATTAAATATCGATACTTTAAAGTTCTTCACAACCAAAAGACCCGGGCGTGGAAACTCAGCATCCAAAACAAAAGCAAAATCCAAAAGTAAGTTGTTGGGAAACCGGGCTACCCAACAAGAGGGTGGGGAATTTATTCTACGGGCCTTGGCTTCCAAATACGGCTGAAGAACGGTTTCAGTGGACTAAACACTTTGTAAAGCCTCGCAAGAATTCGATTGACTCATCAACCAGCGACCTAAGAACACTCTTTGAACACATGGAGCTGACACAATGAATGGAAGTTCAGTTTCTCGACTGGGTCGAACATGTTGCTGACTCTAGTCATTTCGTTCATGAAAATGACAGTCTGCCCTCGATTGGGGAACGGCTAATAATTACCGGTCCTCATGCCCACCGTAGTTCGTAGCTCACATTCTCCATGTGAGCATATAATAATGTTGCGTTTTGTCACGAAGCGGATGGGATTCAAACTGAATGATCACCAAATCCTCAAGTATCCTAACCATCGTCGTCAACCCTAGCAAGTTTATGATAGTTACATGAATTTTTCACCAAATCAATCAAAATCATACGATTGTGTCGTAATATTTCTAAATTCAATAGACCAATTACACATGTGTATTTTTCTGTCGAGAATGTACTGCAAACTTCACCAACCGACAATGATGAACGTGTTGACAAATCATAAAGTTTTCCTGTAAGAAGATATTCACATGCCTTTCATGACATATTAGTCATGGCCCATAGGCGTCCCTCATATCTATAAAACATTTATTCTAGAGTCAATATGCCAAGAGAAAAATCCGAAGTTTTTTTTATGGTTTTTGCCCTTTGGCAAGCTATTGAAGATGCAATTTTAAAGACGCAAATATCAAATGTCAATAAGTTACAATATGCCTTAGTAAAAAGGTGAAAATGAATATTCAATGTAAAAAACAGAGAGAGGAAAAAGACATCCATTACGTGTCCAAGAGCAAAAGGCAAATAAATTAAGATCTCACCATGTATTCACACTACCTAAGTTACTCCATCAGAACTGCAATGGAACCATTAATCAATTTCGAAGATAGAATCAACTCCAAATTTAAGATGTAGACATTGTTTGCTATAGTCCTCCCTACATAATTTCAAATTCCTTTGCGTTAAATCCATAACATAAGGAAAAACAAATTGAAGTGAGATAATAAATAACGTTATTTACAAAATATTTCATTTATATAAACAAATTATAGACATCACAAATAGATATAAGGTCGCACAGTACATATTGAGTTGCATGTACTTTGGAAATTTACCTTCAAGTGATTTGTCTGAGTATATTTGTTAGGGCGATATTGTTAACAAAGTCTGTATCTACTACGTAAGACACGGGGCTATTAATTGTGTCGCGACACCGAAAGAACTTAATTAAATTGAGTTTTGATCGTCGTGGGAGTGAAATGGATTATCAGGTTAATTATAGTTAACGTAACCTACGTCGGACCCTCGCCAAGCCCTAAGACTACCGAATCGTAACTTTGTGGTTTTTGTTTACATATTTTAAAAATTGGAGTCGCCACTTATCGTCTTGTAGGTCGATTTAGAAAAATCTTAAATAAATTAGGCGGAAAAAAAACTAATTTAATTTCTTCTAGCGAGACCAAAGATTCAGGAAATTCGGTGGACTGTTTACGACTAGATTCTCTAACCCATTTGCCGTACTATTGTATTTAATAGAACAGATCATATTGGGATGAGATTTGGGAGTACCAAATTAACCATAAGGGTAAAAAATGGGGGGGGTCATTTTTCAAAGATCGAATTGAAATAAGTCAAACAGTTGATGTGGTCATAATCCGTTATTGTTCTCAACGAATTTCTGAGATTTTTCTGAATTATTTTTCTACTATTCTTGAGACCATTTGCCCATGAGGGGTAAATTATCGTTTCATTCAAAGAAAAAAATGAAGAAAATAGGAGTTAAAGTACAAATATGGGTCAGCCAGTCAAAATTGGACGCACTTCACCCATTTTCTGTAGTTATTTGATAATTTTTTTTTCAGGAATTTTCAGAAATTTGCCCATGAGGGGCAAAATTGCGTCCTTTTGGAAAATTCAAGAAGAATTCACCAAAAATAGGATTGTCAATCGAAATGGCTCGTTTTCCGTAGTTTTTCGAAATTTTTCTGAATTTTTAATACGAAATTTTCGAGCAATTTACCCATAAGGGGCAAACTCGTTATTTGGAAAAATCAAGGAAGGGAATTCATCAAAAATAGGATGGCCGAGTCCCCCCAAAATGGCACAATAATTTCCTAAGTTTTGAGATTTTTCAGAATTTTCGCGCACAATTTCCCATAAGGGGCC
>JAGVVM010007089.1:0-10918 GCA_019149425.1 Psidium friedrichsthalianum
AACCCATCTGCGGGTTTCACGTTACAAAAAGTAATTGCAGAAAATAAAGACAATGAAAATAAAGAGAACCTCCAACGGGTGGTTCGGCGTTTTTCACATTCTGGGCGTTTGATGGTACAGAAATAAAATATAAGAAATGGAATACAAGAGATCTTATATACACCAAGTATAGGGCAGAATCTACCGCAATTGGTGTGAATTCGGATCTTTTAAGCAAAACATATAGAAAAATTGCATACGAATACGACATGTGAATATTGACACATTCATAATCGAATTTAAATCAATCCATTGACGGTAGCGATACTCTCGAAGATTTAAGGTTAGGATCGTACCTGACTTTAGATGGAGTTTGATGTCGAATCCGGCTCTCGTGTCACCGTTATGGATCAAGATTTGCAGCTCGAAACGACGGGGAATGAACTCCATGGACTTGGTTGATCACGTAGAAAAACATTGGTTAATTATAGTAACACCTAGATTTTAAACTCCCACCATCTCAAGACTCTCTTTTGGAAATGAATTCTCTCTTTTTTAGTGTGTTTTTTCTCCCTCTCTAATTTTTCTTCAATCTTCAAATCATTTCAAACATTTTCAAATTTTTCTCTCAAAAAAAATATCCCCCTCCAAAGATCTACTTCTTACTTCTTTTATAGCCCACTCATTATCTCACATCATGTTCCACGAACTCTAGCTCCAATTCTAAGGTTCGGTCCACTAACTCTTCTCATCTTCATTTTCATCTGCCCCTCCCATC
Source organism: Psidium friedrichsthalianum (assembly GCA_019149425.1). Lineage (NCBI taxonomy): Eukaryota > Viridiplantae > Streptophyta > Magnoliopsida > Myrtales > Myrtaceae > Psidium > Psidium friedrichsthalianum. The sequence continues at coordinate 758 of JAGVVM010007089.1, forward strand.
TCTATATCCATCTTAATTTCTCCACAACGCTCTTCATCTTCATCTTCCCTTATCCATATCTAGCTCTCATATACTTTCTCCACTAACTTTTCTTTATTTATTACAAAATATCCCTAAATGTTCAGGTATTTGCCAATCTTAGCCTTGAGATTTTTATATGCAAAATTCAATCAAGGCTTTTTTGTACAAAGGAGTCATTATGGGTACATGGGCCAAGTATGAAAATTTAGACTCATTAGAGGAATGTCACAACTCCGAAACGTGAAAAAATAAAAATATAAATGACTTGAATGAAATTTTTGGGCTGATTCGAGATTATACTCGGGCGACACATATGACCCCAATATGTATTTTGTGGACATTTGTATGGCCACCAGGAAAAGAGAATTAAAGATAATATTGACTATTTTTGTGTATTTTTGTGGCCTTCAAACGTTATTTTTCCTAAATTTACAGTATTTTTTATTCTTCAAAAAAATATTAAAAAATACGAAAAATATGAAAAATCACTTTTTGTTCAAAATTGGTTCCTTTAATCTTGGCCAAGGCTTCTAAAGTTGATTTTGAATTTTCTCACTTTTCTTCTTGTTCTATGAATTTTGATGAAAAAAAATGCTGAAAAATACTAAAAGTGTGAGAAATCATTTTTTGTCAAAGATGGTTTCCTAGGCTTGGCAAGGTCTCCAAAGTTAATTTTTTAATTTTATAAATTTTTATGGCTTTTTCATTAATTTTTAAAAGAGATAGGGTGATTAAAAACATGTGTCAACAACCAAAAGAGCATTAGTTTTAATTAACTTGTGTAATCAAGTGCCCGCATCCCCTACTCTCCGATTCGTAGAAGTAAGGTATTTCTTCGATACTTTACTTAGGTTTCTACTCAACCTACTAAGATGATTAATGGCAACTCCAAACCATCTGAACATTAAATTTAAAACTAAAGTTGTGATTTGGTAGGGCTTAGGAAAGTCCACATTAGATTAGCCATTTGATGAACCTAGTAATCCATTACCCTAAGAAAAAGGGTTGTTTTTTAGGTCGCCACGTCATTCAAGGCTATTAAAAAGATTAATGCAATTGCCATAAGACTTGACATAAACTCGATACCTTTATTTGAGAAGATCACCAAATTAGTGTTTAAGTCTAGGCCTAACCATTCACTCAAAAATTTAAACTAATGAGTTATGAGTCAATTAAAACATATAATTACTTCAATTCATACCAAATGTCCAAGATGGAATTTTCTAATACAACTCACACGTGTTCCACAATAATTTTATTTTAGGGCAATCTCTTAGTGCAGCATTACATGCAAGTGTATTACTTGGATCTCGGCTAGAAAATTGAGTCAAGTCCTCCCTGGTTTTATAAGAATGAATTCCGGAATTTCCTGCATCTATTAATAATATGTGCATTTAAAGATAGTAATTTCATATGTGGAATCTCGGCTAGATTATTAACTTTGTAGTACGCAAAGGATCCAAAATGTATTTTCCATGTTGTGGTTTACGGTTAGCGTTCCGTAGGAAATACATATTGAGCATAGGTTGATTATATGGAGTCACGTGAACACGTATGTCACGCCCCGACCCCACGGGCTTGCGACATCCCTCGGCTCATACAACGAATCTACGTGCGCCTGGCCTACACTCAGCGACGGCCCAGGATGCCCATCGCGGCCAGACGACGCTTATGCTAACATCCAACCTGCGGAGCAACCTCCTATCCATACATGCATACATAAGATGATCGGTAGTAAGACGAGGTGGTAAACACAATAAACTTTAATATATACACATCATTAAGCGTTAGGTACAGACCCCAAAAATAAAACGCAGACTATGGTCCAAAAGTCTCAACGCTCAGAACCTAGACTCGACATCAAGGGCAGTCACTCCTGCGGCTCCTCCTCTGGATCGTAGTCCGCCCATGGGTCGTACTCCTCCTCAGGCTCGGCATCCATGTCCTCGGCCTCCTCGTGTCTGTCGATCTCCATGCGACCTGGGGACGGCAGCTCCACCATCGATCGGGGTCCTCCACCTCGCCTCCATATGCAGCTGGTCGCAGGAGTCCAGAGTCATCCTCCATAGGTATGGGGACGTCACGGAGGGGTCCCTCAAACCAAACTCGCCCTCTCTCTCCAGGCCTCGAATCTAAAGGGAACAAAAAGAGGGCTGCCCTGATCCACCCATATGGTGGTCAATCGCCGCTGCCAGAGGGTGGCGTCCTCATCCACGTGCTGGGTGACCTCTGTCTCTATCTGCACGGGCAGTCCAAAAGCATAGGGGGTGCAGCCATCACAGGGGTTGGGATCTGGAAAATATGGCAACCACCGCCAGTGAGTCAAGACTCAGTAAGCTCACCCACTAATCCTAGCGTAGGATAGAGTATACTAGTGGTTTCGGTCCTATCCAGTAGTCTAGGGTTTCTGGTCACCTTACTCGGGCACTCTCACTCACCATGGGTACCAACTCGGAGTACGAAAGTCAAGACACACGTAGTAAATCACATGAACATCGTATAATATAGACGGGCAATCAACAGTCAATACCAGCACTCAACAAGCAATACCAGATGCATAACTCAGCCCGCCTCAACTGATCCCATTGGATCCTGCCCGCGTCTCATACGCATCAGGCTCGTGCCTCAACCCGCGTGTGGTACGCCTCAGGTTGGCACGCTTATCTCTCCATTTCCCCGCGTAAAAAACGCATCAAGGCCAACCTCCCAGCTTGTCGCTCCAATTCCCCGCGTAAAAAAGATCAGGGCCAACCTCCCAACTTGCGGCGTAACAACGCTCAAACCATCCGGCTTATTGCTCCAATTCCCCGCGTAAACACGCATCAAGGGCCATCCTCCCCTTGTCACTCCTTTCAGTGACCCATGCCATGCTCACAACATACTACACTCAGACATCTCAAATAATACAAATCATAGCGCAGCATTCACATGTACAGGGCATAGCAAATTCAAAAATCATCTATGCAACTCACGTTCATCAGGGTAGGCTACATGTAAGCATGAATAAATCCAGTGCCCTACCCGCATTCTCAGCCATCTGGGTCTAAACGGGTATCCGTATATTTCAATGAAATATTCAATTTCCCCTTATGCACTACTCAAGAAACCCATTAGTTTCGGAGCCCAATCCTACTAAGCCCAATGACCTGGTCCAAGCCCAGTCTTTATTATTCGTTTCCGGCCCATCCACGGCCCACAATTACCTTATTAGGATACAATTGGGTTTATGAATTAAATTCAAGCCCAGACTAAGGCCCATAGTATTACTTTTCCAACTCGAGCCCGTTAGTTCGGTCTAAGCCCAATAGGTCTAATGGCCCATTCACGATTTTCAGCCCACAATTTATTATTAGAAATAATTAATTAAGGCCCAATATTTTATAAATTTTCGTCAAGGCCCAAGCCCATATTTTACTTAAGCCCATTAAGCCCATTTTGCTCATTTTAGGCCCAATTTGATTTCCTAAGCCCATGTATTATATTGGGCCCTAAGTTTTAACATTTAAGCCATATTTGCAGTCCAATTTAACATGGATTTTCGTCCAAATGGAGGCCTCCAAATTAACTCAAGCCCGCAAATCCAAGAATGACCCAATTACACTAAAATTAGCCCCCAAGCCCATTAGTATCCTTAGGCCCATCCTCATACGCCTGAGTCCATCAATTTGCAGCCCACAATAACCCATTTGAAGCCCAATTAAACATGACCAGCCCCTACACACGGCCCAACATCCATTTTTCTCAATTAGTTCTAATGCCCATTATTGTAATCACCCATTAATCATCATGATATCACACATAAACCCTACAACTAATCAACCACACTTGCATAATCCATTCCTAAGCTACGATTAGGAGTGTGGCTTACTCGTGGGCGGCTGGAACGAAGAGGTTGCAACGAAGGACACCGGACGGCTACTTGGAGCTCTCGGCTACAAGGGGAAATCGGGTCTGGTTCGGTCAAATGGCAAGCCTCACGGCCATGGAGAAGATGAAAGTGAAGGGTAGAGGAGCTTACCAAGACTAGAGCGGCGTGTGGAGTGGTGGACGGCGGCGAAACGACGACGAAGGCGACGGCTTGGGGGCTTCACGCGAAAACGGGAGAGGGAGAGAGAGAGACGGTGAGGTTTGGTCGTGGTCATCCAAAGGCCATATGGCCATGGAAATGAAGAGATGAGGAACTAGAGAGGCTCACCTAGGTGGGGTCTTGGTCGGTGGTGGCGGTCCACGGCGGTCGAAGGCGTTGGACGGCGACGGTGCTCCACGGGCGGACGGACGAAGGAAGAAGATGAAGAAGAAAATTGCGTGAAGGAGAGGAAGGGGGGAGGAGTCGGCCGAATATGGGGTGAGGGAAGAGAGAGAGTGAGAGATTATAGCAAAATAAAATAAAAGATATAAAGGTTATAGTGGATTAGGTAGGGTAGTTGTACTTTGACAAGACTAGATGTGACTTGATTGATTTCCTTGGAAATTGTGCCTGATTGATTGATGTGATTGATTGATGTGACACTCGATTTGACTTGCCTCGATTTGCGTGCCAAATGCACCGATCGGGTTCCGAGCACGCGAACGAAATTCGGACTGGTTTTGGCTTCGTTCTGTCGTGTCGCTCCCAAATAATCCTATTTGATCTAATTCTAAGGATTGAGCATTTACCGGGGGCATTTCGGTAATTTTCCATTCACGTCTGCTTCGCGCGCGTGCACCGGCTGTCTACCCTTCGGGCGATATTTCTGAAATGAATCCATTCTTCATTGGATTATCTTAATAATTCGATTGTCCTATGTCGGATTCCATTTCGTGGTCAGATTCATTAAATACTGACTCTGTCGAATTTTCAGACCAACGGGCGGCTGTTTGGGAAAATTTCCCAGGTAGCCCTTCCCCTTCTGTTAGTGTCCCAGGGTAGCTAATCCTGAGTGAGTTTCGATCAGAGCGTCCTAATGAAGAGTATCCTTCATTTGGAAATCCCGACAATTGGGTCGAATTTTCAGACTGTCACAACGTACCTCCATAGTAATTGTTAACAAAGACTAATATTCTTTGGAATGCGCATAGGTTAATTCCAAAGTTAGAAATTACTGAGTTGTGATTATCTTAGTGCCAATAAATTTCGCTGAACATTTTATGGATTGCAAAATTTTTCAGAATCAATGTTTAGAACGGACACTAATTTCCTTGTTCATATAACTACATCTCATTTTTGCCCCATATTTTAACCTCCAGTCATCATTTTTTTTCAACCTTAGTTATCATCTTATCCCTTTCTAACTCTCGCATAGTTTACTAAATGCATCTCCCCTTCTTGATCAAGCAAACCAATAAAAATATAACAAGCTTTGACAAGAAATTTCAGCTTGCTTTTACTTACAAAGAAAAAGAGATCCCACATCACTTTCTAGCCTTTTGAGTACAGGCGAAGACACCACACCGCACTTAGTGTATAAAGCTTTCAATTCCACCTTCAAGTGTTTACGAAGGAAATAAATGGCCTTCACTACCCCTGGTCTATCAAAATCGATTCTATTGATTAATAAATAGAGAAGTGTTAATTTGGCTCCTATTTGTTTTGGGAAGGTGGCTAAGACTTGGTGCCGCTCAAGTATTTCATTCAAGATGAGTGAAAACTCTAGGAGTTAAGTTAGATTAATCCACTTAGTATGCTTGACTTGGTTGATTTGATGATTGTACTTTGGGTAAAGTTTTGGTGGTTAAGTGTGATTGAATTTTGTATCGGCATGTTGAGTTTACCACTGTTTGATTGGAACTAAGACGTATTTTCATACTTGTGATGTGCTTGGTAGATATCTGGAGGATATTGTCGTGATTCAGGAAGGAAAAATGGAAAACCACAAAACTGACCACAGAATGACATTCTCGTCATTATGACTTAATTTTGGCCTACCAAATCAAAGTTGCTTATTTGACAAGTCATCGTTTTGACTGAAATTACAATTTTGATTAGGTTTCTGAACATTATCTAAAACTTACCATTTCACTGATTTTGATTTTCCATCAATTTCAGCCTCCTCGCCAATTTTAAATATTTTATCGATTTTCAGACCAAACCGATTCTGACCTTTTGGCCGATTTTGATCATCTAGCCAATTTTCTAACTAAATCGATTTGCTGAGCAACCTACCATTTATTGATCAAACTGGCCGATTTCCAAAGTTATCAATCTTTATGTACCAAACTTCAAAATTGTTGATTTCAAAGATCTCGATTTCTGATTATAGTAGCCCATTCCAAAGCTGTCAATTCCTAAGTGTCCATTTCAAGTAGTCGATTTACAAGTATCGATTCCTAAATGTGCCAACTAGCTAACCAATGCCACCGATTAAATGATGATATCTTGGCAAGAAAGGAACGCTGATATATGTGTTGAAATCAATGAAGTGGGATATACTTCTTCGTTTATCAGCACTCGCGTGGTAAATGGCAAGTTATTACTTACAATTGTTGATGCTGAAATGTACATGGCCATTATTATGAACTAATGAATTGTGTGTGACTGATCCCAACCTTTGCCACAACTTATTCACCGGAGTGCGAATTTCCTTATATGAGCATGTGTGAAAGACTCTAACAGATTTCTAACATTACTGTTAAATCTGTTAAATTTTAAGAGCTTATTTAATAACCAGTTAAGTGCTACAAATTGCAAATTCAACATATCAGGAGATTTAAGCTTGTCGGATAATCTTAATTAGCATTTACTGAAAGGACTCAATGAAGTTTAAATTTCATTTAACTTGATAAGTAAAGTAAGGTTACTTAATTCATTCAACAAAAAAAAAATTGATGGCAAGTAGAACCTTGCCAAATATATCAGAAACCTACTAATGATGAATAATTGTGTTATGTTTGGTTATAAATCGATAATATCCAAGTATCAAATTCATCAAACTTCATGTTTTTATATTTCAACACTTAAAAATAAGACAAAAAAAAAACTTAAATCGTAAACCTTAAAATTCAGTACTAAAATGTCCATCGCTTACTTTCAATTTTACCAAACAAGCAATAAGCATAATCTTTTCTGCTCCGATGTCCAGATTATTCACCTTTTCTTCTGATGATCTTTACTTCTTTTAGAGGGTGACATTACTTCAATTAAGGTAGATTTTGTGAATTTTGCAATTCTTTAGGAGCATATCTGGTTCAGGTAAATTTCCTTAAGACTAAAATATTAACCATAGGATATCCTCCTTGATTTCTCAAGTATTTTTGAAATCCTTTTTTCATCCAATCCTGCCCCGGATTTCTTATTCGGCATTTTATCCACACTACCATACGCACCTAAGCACTTCGAAGTATTTCTCCTGTCAAATACTGCAAGCTCGAATGAGTTGATTACCAACTAAGTAAAGAAGCTGAATAATTACCAGATCATCGACTCAGTAAAGAATCAAGAACCTCAATCAGAGTTTGACATGGACGAATACTATATGAAACGATGCAAGATATAAACTTAGTTCCATTGTCATAAAATGTCTCAATATTAAATTTAATCAGCATCTAACAGTCTCGGCTTTAAAATAATAATCAATAATCCCAATGAACTTCTCATTTTGTTGGTGTAAAATGTAAGAATTAGTTATCAAATGAAACATAAAAGTTTAGGGGCATCATCTAGCATTTCAAATAGAACTAATAATGAAAGAAGATGGAGATAAGAAGTCTCCAAAAAAGGTCTATAATTTTATTATAGTAAGATATTAAACAATAATTTGGAAAAATCATTATATTCTCAACACGCTAGCTACTGTTCATGTCACACTCTGAACCTCGAGCACATGCCATCCCTACCAAATGCCTCAGGTCGGAAAGATGAGCGTCCTAGATGCACTAATGACCAAACTAAATTTCTATGCAGGCAGAAACATTAAAACTCCCAAACATAAAGATAGACAGGGATAGCAAAGTAGGAATTCTATTTCCATTTAATTGGCCAAACATTTCGATACATCAGCAAAAGTAGAGGATCGCTAACCCTACAAGCTATATAGCATAAATATAACCCCATTCTTTGGGGGGGCTCTCTAAGACTAGCGAAAAGGTAGGTGAGTCGAGAAGGGTTAGCTATTCATCTACTCCAAAAGAGGGGCCACTACACCCTCATCCTAAAATCAACTGAGTCACAAAAAAAAAAAGTCTCAATGCTCCTACAATCAGGGAGACATGGGAATGTCATTAGAGGCCTCAGATGGGTCAGTCTCTATGGACGGGCGGTCTCTATGATGGTTGACCTCAATGTCAGACTTGGGATCCTCTATCTCCCCATCAAGTGTGCCAAGGTCCATCGAGTTCTAAGCAGGGATGAAAGGGGTCAGATTAGGTGGCCCCTCAAATCCACGAAGCGAGCCATCAAGAATGTTATCGACACGCAAGAACCAAGCGATAAAGAGATGAGCTACCAAGTAGTCAAATCCCTCATCAACCAGATTGTCATGACATGCTACTCCCAGACCCAGTTCCTGCCTGGAACTAGATGGTGCACGACATAAAAAAACTAATCAGTAGGGACTTTAAATCTGACAAACATTTGCATCACTTCAGACCTGAGAAAGGTAACCACAATGGGGTGAGAAATAAATCTCAGTGAATCGGCGCCTAACCCCGGCTAAGGTGTTGATTCGTTCAGGCAACCTAAACAACAATATATCATAGAAAGCATAGTTTCAATTGTGTACTAGCTTATCATAATTTAGATTACATGTAAACAACTCGTCTGAAAATAATAATTATATGGTCCAGACAAACAGCCGGTATTTTACAAAATCAGGCGGATACCAGATCTCTCTCGTACTCCAGTTATTAACGGTCACAATGTTCATCGCACATGACTGGTGTGACTAAATACTATGACTGGTAGTGCTTTCTGGCATGGCCAATCGTCATCCCTTACTTCCGGCAACAACATTTGATAACCCGTAGGATTCGTACGATTGGCACGACACGGGATTAACAAAGAAAATCATACAACTGGCACAAACCATGCAACTGGCACGGATTTAAAACCATCAAGTGATCACACACATGAATTGTACCACCAAATAATTTACATTTTAATTTTAGACCCGAGTAATCAAATCTTTCTGCAATCAAACACAATCCACTCCGAACATTGGACAGTCAAACATTTATCACAATTCCAAGCAATCGGCAATAATAATAGCATATCATGCTCAATTATTCGATCTAGCCACAATGGCTACTTCAACTATCAACCGTTCAATCAAATAATTCATCGGTTGCTCGGCTCTATTTAATCGTTCGCTCGTGATCAACAATTGCGGTCAATCAAGCAGTCTAATTTCCAATTAATCACAATCTGTCTCAATATTCGGCCTAACTTATTTAATTGTGACGATTTAACATAAACTCGATCTCTAGTTAACCCGGCTACAATTAGTTTACCCGAACACCTAATTAAACTAATTATTTAATTCTCGAACTCAATTAATGACTTAACCGAGAGTTAGAGGCTAACTTACAATGACGTCGGTAATGACATGCGGACGCAGACTGATCTGACCGATGACGGCAGCCGGTGGCAAGCGACAGTAGATGAGGATAAACAGCGGCAAGCTTTGGTGAGGACGACGGCAGTCGACGGCGATGACGAGGTGAAGTGCAATGGCTAGATGGTGGGGTTGTGGCGAAGAGATGGCGAGCTGGGACAGTGATGAGCCTAACCAAGGTGACAGCGAACTCGGCTAGGATGGCAGCTAATGGCGATGACGGGCTAAGCTTAGGAAGCAAACGGGCGACTGTGCGAGCTGGACTAGAGGGATGATGACAGCAAGTAGTAGCAACAGCAACAGAAGGATGATGACGACGGAAAGACAAAGGAGGAAGGGGGCAGGTGGCTAGACAGCGACGAGCTGGGTAGAGGGCAATGACGAGACAGGGAAAAAGAAAGAGGAGCGACGACTGCTCAGGTAGCAACGAATGACGAGAGCAACTGGTGGTGGCTTAGCTAGGCAATTGGAGGTGACAGAGCAACAGCAGAAATGATAAGGCCAACAACTGAAGAAAATAGAAGGAAAACGTAGAAGATGGAGTAGCTGAGTGGCAGAACAAAAAAAAGAAGGGAAGAAGTCCTCCTAACTATATAAAAAAATGAGAAAAAAA
>JAGVVM010007090.1:0-19341 GCA_019149425.1 Psidium friedrichsthalianum
TTGCACCGGCTTCCTAGAGCCAGGACCGTGCGACTAGCATAAGTCCCTCCAAAGCGAACACTATACCAGCACACAATAGTCAAGATCTTTCCTCTCCATAAAATCTAAACGCACCATTGCCATGCATAACCTACCCCAAATTGAAATTCGAAGCGCAACTAATGACGCCCTCCGACCTGAGCCATTTCCACACCACTTCCATCTCCATCCAGGCCTCAAAAACCTAGAAGAAGCTCACACTCGTCCGCCCTTTGCTCCATCCCTACCCAAGCAGCACTAGCTGCTCAATCACGATTAAATCGGCATCGCAAACACAATGCGGCGACAAGAAACCGAAATTCAGACTGCAATCGCCCTCCCGAGCTAATAAAAACCACCATCCACACAAGGCGAGCCAAGCAAAGCGATTCCTCAGATCGAGAACAAGGAGAGATTCAAAATAACCCCTAGCGCCGAGCTACATCACGAATTCGAACACCTAAGATCTGGAGATCAACAGAGATGCATCTACAGATGCACGAAAAAAAAAATCTCACATATCGGAGGGTGCTCTCCGGAGATTTTGATTCGCGAAAAATTGCCGTACACGGATTCGGTGATTTCGAATTGATGGAGAAAGGGTCGTGTTTGGATGCTACCAAATCGAGGGAAGTGGGGGTGATATGTGATCATGCTTTTACGGATTTTACCCTCACACCGCGTTTCGGCTGGCCGTTCGTAGAGAATTTGCCGTCGCTTTCGAGGGCGTAGTTGGAAATCGCAAGGTAGAGAGAGAATTTTACACTATCTGCGGACACAGCAAGTGGCCGGACTCGGACTCTCCTGGGTCCGGGCACGGCCCTTTTCTTCGAGTAAGCACTAGCTGGACTCTCCGGATTCCCGGGTTCAAACCAGTCCGTAAGTCAGTGCGGGTAGCGAATTGAATTGAAGTCGGTGGATGTACGGACGGTAGAGCGTTTGCACGAGGCAGATGAGCCGCGTGGATGAACGGTGGGGATGACAATCCCGCACAAATTTTGGATATATTTGGAATGCAACATCTCCTTGAACCCACTACTTATTAAACCGGTAAACGGTGCAAAATTACTAACTTAAAGCCTAGGATTGCCCTAAATATCGTTTCCCTATGTTGGACCATCGACGGATGTTGCTCCGAGTAGCGCACGTCGTAGATAGTCAATTTTGTCCGTCTGAGGAGCAGCTCTTTCTCCTACTGCGTGGTGCGCATGGTGAGAGGGATCCGGCGTGTTCCCGATTTCATCCTCGAGTTCGACGTTACGAGACGAACATGAATGTCTACGACGAGTGTCCGCGGAGAAAAGCTTGTACGTCTTCACCAAGCGCAAGATGAAGAAGTCTAGAGAGGGACGCACGGCGGGCTCGGATACCGGAGGGCCGGGGGTGAAAACCGCCGCAATCAAAAGCCGCCCGCGGCGATGTCCTCGTTCACAAGAATCACTGGTCATTTAAAGTGAAACATGGCTACTCTTCCGCAGCCAAAACGCGACAAAGGATTCTTGGATTATGCACGGTTACTTCCATGCTTAACGAAAAGTGCGTCGAGTTCTCTTGTTCTAGCTTTGTTAATTTTATTTGTCCATGTGCGTCTGCATTAGGGTTTCTTAGTTAATTTTTCACTGTTAGAGATGGTAGTCTTCTCATTACGTGAATGTCTCTAATAAACCTGGAAAATCATTGGTTTTGTTTTATCATTTTAATTGCTATAACGAACTCGGGTATTTCAGGCTAGTATTCTAGAGTTCATTATGTTAGCAAATCTAGAAAGCCAATTTACTCTTTTTATATATGACTTGCAGATGTGTTGTGCAAAATCCGATTAAGAAAGAGGAAGCGGCGGAAACCAGGTACTACCTGGTTATCAGCATGCCGATCAAATGTTGAGAAATCCTCGACGCAAGGATTCTTCCGACTTCAACAACAAAATCGAACTGCTCATCCAAGATATCGACGTGGAACCGTCGAAGACAATGTGTCTCTTTCCGCAAGTTAAGCGGCGGCGATTGTATTGCATGGTTCGGAGGAGGGCGTTTTGGCTTCGGCATCTCGCCCGCGCTAGCGAGTCTCTACACAAAGCCTCTCGGGTATTAAGGATTTCGTCCGCGGAAGAAGGCCGATGGAGCACAACCTACCTGGACACTGCAACATCCAACGGAGTTGCAATTACTTGCATCCACAAGCATGGAAGAGGATCCATGATGATGACGGGTGCTGTCGATGATACCTAATTCATTTTTCGAATGGACCGAAGTCTACAAGGACCCTAAAGATGGCTGTTCGATGATACGTTAACACCATTAGTTTCGATTATTGTTAGTTCTCCTTTCTACATTGTCAGCAATCGTGCAATATTACACAAACACTATCACTTTATATATGTTGAGCTTTACACACACACCAGACAATCAACACTTAAAAAAAATTTATCCTGGAAAACCCTAATTTGACTCAAGAATAATAATGTGGTCGCTACATTGCTTATCCAATTATACAATAAATAAAGATTTAAAAGAGACTAGATTCAAGAATCAAGATAGTGCAAAATGTTTCGTTGCACGTATAACTAACGTCCAGGGCATCCTTCTCTTCCACGAGGATCGGTGAGTAGGTTCTCAGTTCTATTTGTTTGCGAAATATAAATAATTTAAAAATCATTTTCTTAAGAAACGATGACTTGTATCGCCTAAGGTGATAGAAAAAAAAAAAATCATCATCGGCAACAATTTTTATGTCTAAACATTGTCATTGGCAGAAAAAAAAGTTTTTCGTTAATTCATTTATAAGCGGAGTACAAACAATCATTTTTAGAAAAAAATGATTTTCAAATATTCATCTTATATGAAACAAACGGAGCTTTGGTTTTAAAAGACACCGACGCTTAATCTGTTATGCTTCAATAGAACTTGAGAACCTACTCAAGTTTAGAAATGAACATCGTACTCTGAATCTGTTTATGCTTCAAATTTCTTCCTCGGGTCCTCTGAATCTGTGTATGCTTCAAAAGAACGTCGTACTCTCCCAACATTCCGCAACGATTAAGGACGGACAATGTCTGCTATCTACATCCATGAATTGCAATAAAAAGAAAATTTATTTCGCATACAGGATATAAAACATAATTGAATATCCGTATGTACATATAAACTTCAAAGATTCTCTTTTAGTTTGTACTTTCTTGACAAAGCATGTACGAACCACTTCATGATTGTTAAGTTAAATTATGGCATTCGTCAATGCATTTTAAATTTTTTTAACTTTTTATTTGCATAAAAAAGCTCATCGTTTATCGTAATATTTTCGGGAAAATAATCCAAGAAGACATAAATCTGTTGCACTTTTGCGTAATTCAGTCTCAACCTTTCAATTTTGCCAAGTGAGTCCTAAAATTTTTCATGTTGTACGAATTGACCCTTGCCAATCCAACCAAAAAAGGAAAAGAATGAAAAAAAAAAGCGAAAATAATAATAAAACCCACCTGGCACTTTTATTTATTTTTTAAAAAAAATCCACGTCAAACAAAGAATTAAGTAAAAAATTCACGTAGGTCGATTTATCGAAAATAGTACTCAAATGATTGATTTTTCTCCGATGTAGCACTTAAGTGAGCAAAAATAAAGTTATGACACTCAAATAAGTGTTGTACGAACGAAAGTTATAGCACTCCTGCTATTCTTATCTCGATATTAGTGTGCCTTCCTTTCTCTTTCATGCTTCGTAGACGAGTGAATTGGTAGAAGGGAACCAACTCTTTGATGTATAGAAAGACTTCTTGATTTTTTCTGTGTGATACTATCCGAATAACAAATTCACTGCAAGAGTTAGCACCAAAAGTAGCAAGGACGAGGAAAGAATGAGTCCAGATAAGCTAGGGTAACGATTAATAAGAAACTAATTTTTACTTTCTAGACAATAATAAGTTTAAATTTAATCGATACCTCCCCATTTATGGACGACGGATTTTCACATTCGTTCCATATTGCATAAAAATAAGTCGGTAAATCGGTTACTAAATTGAAAAGTAGTTAGTAGCTTGATATACGGTTATAGGACATGGACATACTTATGACTAGAATGTAACTTTAAAATGAAATTTGGCGATCACGTAAGTATTGGTCGACCGGTGCTCCTGGCGGATCGGCGGTGCGTGTTTGGTGATGATAAGATCCACGCTGACCTTTGGTCGGCAATATAAGATCATTGTCACCGAATTAAAGAGTCTCAAATAGTTGTTGAGAGGAAAAAGGAGAGAGAGAGAGGAGGGAAGAATGGCGGACACAATTCCACCCGCAAAAATAATTAAATCGTTTGTCATGTTAATTTTGAGCATGCATTTATGCATTTGCATTTAATTGGACCGGCGGTGGGAATTTGATTTACTGGAAAGGCAAACTTGGGAAGTAATTAAAGATGGATCAAACATTGGCAGAATGCTTCATCATGCATACATCGAATCAAAAACCTTCCTTCATGGAAGTTGTTCACGACATGCTGCTTCTCATCATATGTTTTTTCGGAATTTTTTGGATATCATTTACACAACTAGATCATAGCTCATTGCAAATGACCTCTCGACACAAAGTGACACATTGACTTATCATAAGGGGTTTTACTTGAAAATTATTCTTCATGAACTTTGTTAGTAACATCCCGAGCTTTAAATTGACATAAAGATCACCAAAACTGAGCCATATTTTGAGTGTCGTTTCGTTATTTCTTCGGCAAGTTTCACTCAGTCAGACCTAAAAACTGATTCTAGCTACTAATTGATTTTATCATTTTTGGTCGACTATGAATACGACCCCTTTTGAAAAAGTTCAAAGCACGAAAAATGTTGCAGACACTGTCTTCTAATTGCCTGAATTTTATCGGAATGTTTGTGTTCTATTTAACATTTTTTTTTTTGGATTTTATTTTGGCAAAGTTGGTAAGTCCGCATTATTTTATCAAATTCGGGGATAATAAGAATATAATCCTTAAAAATTTAATTGCATTAACATAACAGATAAGGATATATTCTTTTGATTTTAAGTAGGAAAGGATGAACCCACCGATATCTTGAAGAAACCCTAAACTTGCTCTATAAATAGGTGCTTAAGATTTCGAGGAAAGGGAGGCCAATTTCATTAGAACACACGGCGGAGGGAGGTGAGGCCAGACAACTCATGCTTCATGCATGGCCAAAATTTGAGAGGCTTGGATAATTCCTCGCAGAGCACAAGAGAACAACACAGGGTCGGAGGTGACAAAAAAAAAAGTGTGAGCGGATGATTCAAGGGGAAAAAAAATAACACATGGTCGGAGATGAAGTCGACAGCCGAGGCCGGCGGCCAGCAACTGAAGAAATTTTATGATGTTATCAAACGAATCTCTATTCTGAGAATAGAAATCCTGTGCCGTTGTCAAACGCATTTATCTGCTTAAAAACTCGCTCGGGGAACAGAAACGGTTTTGGAGAACGGAATGATTGTCGTTTGCAACCCTAGCCAGTGCACGCCTTTTTCGGATCGGGTATGGGCCCACAAACGGGCCCGATTCAGCGATAAAGGACGCAGGGCCTGAGCCCGAGCGGCAACCGGGAATGGCATGATGTGGGGGGTCCCATCGACCTCCCCCCGACATTTTGTGGTCTTTCGTCGTCCGGGCTTTCCCCCTTTTTCTTCTTTTGGAAAGGAGACGGGAATCCGATCTCTTTGTTGGGGCCCACCATCCCCTTTTCATTCATAGATCGGGCTAAAGGAAAGCATTTTGGGCCTCAACACCACATGAAAATGACCATTACGAAGGAAGAGGAAGGATGATGATGATGATGTTGATGGACCCACCCCGTGGGCCTACAAAGCATTATCATTAGCGTCTCGCCACGTGATGGTGGCCTCCACATGCTTACCTTGGATTTTGCCATCTTTCCTGTAATTATCGGATTGAATGGATATCGGACCGTTCCATTAGATCGTGAGTCCATAATAATAATAATAATTATTATTATTTAATATATCTTAATTGATTCATAATTTATTAATTCAGAATTTTGAGCGGAGGTAGATCCAACTAAATATGTCGACGTGCTCGGACTTGATTTCTCTATTGATGATGGTATCGGACTTTTTGCCGCGCGCTTTCAACGCGCACGTGCATAGTCTTAAAATCACGTACTCTGTTGCGCGCCCCCAGAACGCACGCGCGCTCCCAGAACGCATCGGCGTAGTCTCAAAATCGCGAAATCGAAGGAGAAATCGAGATGATTTTAAGACAAACAAAGGCTCCGAGGTTAACCGGCCTAATCATTGATTATGTTGCTAATGGAGATCTCTTAGCTGGCGGGATCTGATAATCTCCCCCGGTCGGAGAGGGTTTACGTTATCTCAAATGCAGCACTTATCCGACCTTCGAGTCAATCAAACTAATCCTTATCCTCAAACCAATCTATCTACTGTAAGGGAATGATTAAAATACTTGCCCCCACGCTTAATTATCTTTATGTTCACGCTAACCAACAAAGGAAAAAAAAATTTTAAATCTCCAATCTCTCGAGTCCTGCGCTAAAATCGGCACGTAATAGAATTTATAAATAAAATCTGATGAAGAATTCGGATCAAACGAAGCAAAAATCTTGCAATTTTTTGTTTTTTTTGGAGGGGGGACATGACATTTTGAGTGTTTATCATCCTAGCTCGAGGATGACAAGATGCAGCAATAGGAAGATAATTATTTCTGTGGTGGGGCCAATGTCTATCTCATAATCTAGAGAGGAAGATTGGGACAAAAACAATTGACTAAACCGAGCGAGTCACGACAAAATTGGATGTGACAGATAGAGATAGAGTAAGGGAATAGAACCCATATTTACTCGTCCTCATTGATTTGGACAGTCGGTCCTTATTTTTAAACCGTGAACGATGAGGGATGTGGGCTGTGGAAATAGACGGGGATGTCGGATCTATGAACGGAGATATTCCCGAAACTCACAAACAAAAAAGAAAGTGAGTTTGACAAAGAAAAAATAGAAATTTAGACAAAAAAAGAGTAATTTGGACAAAATGAAAACGAAGTGACTTCTTCTGTGTAGCATTAAACCGAACATAATAGATCGTCGATCGCCAAATAACGCCGACCATCGAAAGAAAATGTTAATCCATTGACAGATTTCGGCTGCAATAAAAATAATGGTACACGTTGCGATTAATAAGATTTTTCAAGTGTCGCCCGTGACATCATTGCATAAATATCGAGTGAATTGCCGACGGATGCAAAACCGTGACTCGTAGATCCTAAGTAAGTGACTAAGTGCTCATATATAGTTATTCAAATTTCTATCTCAAACCATGGGTAACTGTTTGGATGGTCGATAAGAGTGTGGACGGTTAAGATTATCAAATTCTCGATGGATTTAATTTCTTTATGACAGCTTTTCTTGTATCAGTAATGTGTGTATAATGATGGTAATTATCACGTCGAACCCGTTTGCACTAGAATGAGCAAGTTGGACCGATTAAATCGAGATTAAGCCGGACTGGTGGTCTAATTTTCGATCCTTAAAATTGGAATCGGTGGCCGGGTGGTTCGGTTTTTAATTCCAAAAGTATAGGATCAGACGGTTTATTTAAATTTTTTAAAAAAAAATTTTGGATTTTGTTTGTCCTTACCTTGTTGTTTCTCTTTATTCGGTTGTTCCTCCTGTGATTTCTCTACTCGCATTGCAACAAATCACCATATCATGAGGCTAAATGATATAAGATTGTATGGAAGTTGGGCTTGCTGCTTCATTTGGCGTTCTTTTCCCTCAATTATTGGATATTTTACCGATTCCATTAAACCATTAAGGAATCGAACTAGATCCATTTTCAAGACCGTCAATCCAATTCAAATGGGAATCTGGATCACCGATCGATTCTCAGTTCTCGAGAGGAATCGAAAGCGGATCGAGAATCGCTCGCCCTTAATTTGCACGAACAATTTGCTTATCTAGCTTTGAATAAGTCACAGACTAGATGTGGCACCTATCATACGTCCCACGCGACAGGCTCAATAATCTCTAAACTAATGAGTCGTGAGACTCGTTGTTGAGATCAAGAACAAGCTTCCTACAAGGGCGTCCCGTTCATTGCAGTCGTGGTTCTCCGCCCGCAATTATTGGAAAATGTCGTAATTTGTATGTTTGATTAATAAATATTTTGAATGCGAAAAAAAGAAAACCATTTAAAAGTGGTTAATAAGACGTATGTGAAGCATTTGTCAAATCTGTTTGCGAAGATTGCAAGCTCCAAACCCGAGCTTTCGTCCGCAGCCGGCCATCCCTCCGAGAATAAATGCTCAAAACGGATGTAACGTAAGAATATGACAGAAAAAACAAGTGCTCTGCATGCACACGCCTCCTTCCTCTCTAACATGCCACGTCTCTCCTGTCTCTCTCTCTCTCTCTCCGTTCTTTCAGCTCCATTTCTGCAAAAGAAAAGAGGCACCTTTAAGAGAGAGGGAAAAGAGAGAGATGGAGAGGGGAAGAGGATAACATTGATGACACAGAGCGAAGCAGACCCACCACCTAGGCCAGAGAGGGGAAAATAACGTTAAAGGGAGGGGGGGATTTTTCCTGAAGTGGGAGTTGCTCTCATCAATCCCCAGTGAGGTGATGATTGATTGATTGATTGATGGATCGATGATGGTGTCATGAGCGGGCTTTGTTAAATCTGCGGCTCCATTTGACGTTTTATTTCAGCCTGAGAGGATCAGAGTGATTGTCTCCTGCTGGCTATGGCGGTTTCTTTGACCTGCTCTGTTTTCCGATCCAGCAGCTTTTGTTGGTGTTGCAGTTATTGCTCTCTCATTTCCTTTTCTTGGTCTGAGGATCGAGGAACCCAAGAAAGAGAGAGAGAGAGAGTGTGTGTGTGTGTTTTCTGGAGGTCTTGCTGGAAGCAACAGAAATTTGAGCGCATTTTTCTACTATTTGAAACGGCGGGGATCTCCTGCAACAGTGTTTTTTCTAAGCCGAGCTTATCTTTTTCTTCGAGGATACCAAAATACAAACCAAAGACCTCTTTCTCCTGATTGTGAAGTAAGTTTCTTTGCTCGCTCTCTCTCTCTCTCTCTCTCTCCTCTCTCTCTCTCAGAGATCGTTCTTGATGCTAATTTTGCGACTGTTTTGGCAGCGAAATTGGGTACTAATGCTGAGGAACAGGCCAAGAGCATGACAGGGAATAAGCAAGCATTGGTGGCCGATCACCGGTCTCAGTCCACCACCACTGCTCAGAACAATCCCACCTCTAATAACAAGTCAATCTTCTCATCTTTCTTAGCTTCGAGATTCATGCATTTGACAATCAAGACTGCACTCACGAGCCCAAATACGTAGTGGGTGTGGATGGTCCCAGCAGCCCGAGCATAGCCTCCACGTCAATCCTTTTTACCACCTCAAATTCCCATTTTGGTACCAAAACTATCACCAACATCCGAGATTCCCAGATGAATTCCATGGAGTTCACAAACACCCCTTTCGAGAACTCGACTCCACCTCGAGGACCGGCCTCGCTCTTGTGGACACACTGTCGAACAACAAAGCACACCCCATCAACAATCTGTTGTCAGAGGAAGTAACAGACTGGTCTTGCCCGGATCAAGATCAAAATTTGAGGCTCCTCCTGTTCAAGAGCCCGCGGTTTCTCCAAGTGGGTCTCCGAATTTTGCGTTTCTCGATGATCAGGCGTCGGCGAGAGGAGGGCGTTTGTCTGTGAGCGAGATGGAGCTCTCGGAGGACTACACGTGCGTGATATCTCATGGCCCTAACCCGACGGCCACTCATATTTTTGGTAGTTCTGTAGTGGAGACGTATTGTCTGTCCAGCAGGTTAATAAGCAGAAGTTGCTTGGTCCGGAAAGCTTCCTCAGCTCCTGCCACACTTGCAAGAAGAGCATTGAACAGAACGCAGACATTTACATTTACAGGTACTGGTCCATCCATTTTTATTTTTAGCTCCAACGGGTTCTTGTGCTCCTCCTCTGTTTTCCTCTTCTTTTCAAGCGCATAGGAGATAATTTCACGAAGCTGATGTCAGATTTTTCTAATGCCGTTCTCGTTTCATTGCAGGGGCGAGAAAGCTTTCTGTAGCAGTGACTGCCGGTACCAAGAGATTCTGCGAGATGAAGCAGAGATCGTGGCAGAAGCCGATGGCGCTTCTCTCTAACTCGACCACTTCACACCTCCCAAAGTTTCGTGCATCTCGAGAACTGCTACTTCAAAATTCCAGAGGGTATTATTATTCATTTCACGGGACTAAACATATGCCAGATTTGGGAGCAACTTCAAAATTTTTTTTTTCCTTTACCCTTCTTCCCGTCACTCCTCTCCTGCAGATAAGACATAATAGAGAGAGAGAGAGATCTTGTAGTACTTCCTCCATTGATTATGATTTTTCTCAATTTTTGGTTTTGGAATCTGCAGGTGAAGCTAGCAAGATCTCCTACTACTTGTTTAATATTTTCTGCCCTTTCTCGAGTAATAAAACCAATGCTTGATTCTGAGCTCTGCCCCCACAGGCCACAGCTAACCACTCGCTGATGAAGTATGAAAACCCATGTCGTCATTTATCAGAATCAAATCGTTACAATAGGTCGTTCTGTACATGAGAAGATCATGACAGGAGTTGAACTTTTTAAGAAATTGAAGAAGATTGCCTTCCTTCATCACATCAGCCTTATCCTGGGTTCGGCTCTGGTTGGTTGAGTGAGCATTTGGGAAAACATTTCTATTCTATGACGCGAGTCTCGTGTGACATTTGACTTTTCCCACGCATTGATCCGGACGCCAAGTCACTTTCGGTTCGTGATCCGAGCAAAACTGATTGATACAGCAAGGGCTCTGCATTTCCAAAATCAATCGTTTAGGTTGAATTCCGTGCAAAGATAAGGGTTTAGTCGGCGGTAGTCTTCGTTTTGGATTCTACCTCTTGAGGAAGAAAAGGTTGATTTTGCATTTGGTAAGGGCTAGGCTTTGCCAAGAAGTAACTTCATCAGTTGAAATTGATCTGTGTTGGCTAGGCAGAGGGTACTTGAAATTCTCGGGAACCTGATTCTAATATCATTTGAATTTTCAATTCAAAAGTTTAAGTCAGATAAATAGAGGGAGATCAAATATACATAAAGCGTGTATAAATCTGGTAGACGAGCAATGCGCTGTGCTTCAATGTATCTATGCTAAGGGAATGACACAAATAATTCATAAATTTTGGCATAACGTATAATGTTATCTTTGAAAATTTTAATTTATTTAAATGGGGTCCCTAAATTTTAGGTATATCTTCAAATTAATCCTTTGACTTATGTGAAAATATTATGCTTTCATTAATGTAAGATGAGAGATAACATTAAACATTTTCATGTGATTCAGGGATTGGTTTGAATATGTACCAAAAGTTCAAGAAATAAAGCAAACATATTAAAATTTCAAGGACGGCAGTGCACAATGGATTAAGTTTATGGCCACATCGAACAAATTAAAAGTTCAGATATCGCATTATACGTTGGGCCATAATTTGAGGACCACTTGTGTCATCTTCCCTAATTCAAAGTAAGTGATATGGAAACCGAGGAAATGACCATAAAGATTTATTATGTTATAGGCAGTATTAAGTTTTCATTGTTAAAGTCTAAGAGCTTACCGTGGGGTTCGCTTAAAAAAGAACCGCTTATTTAGGCTACATATGTTAACATTTCTGTTCTCAAAATAACTTTTGTAATAGGATTTTTTTTTTCTGTTTTTATTCAAGGCAACAATTTTTGGGAACAGAAATGTGTTTGATAACTATATGAAGTTTCTATTCTTGAAAAAAAAAAAGAAGAATAGAAACGCATTTAGTAATTGCAAAAAAATTATGTTCCTAATTTTTTCAATATGGACGAGATCAACAATTAAAAAAATGACCTTACCCAAAAAAAAAACAATTAAAAAAATGAAAGAGAAGACGAATTAAAATTGAACAATGAGAACATGAAATATGTCTTCCATAGATAGAAAAAATTACAATTATGAGTCATACATAAATATTCCCAAGTAGATAAAATTACGATTACATAATTAAAAATTACAAAGTCATGGAATTTTAGGCATATTATAGTCCCTTGCCATTTTAATTAAAGATGGAACACTTTTTACTACATGCGTTTCTGGAGCATTATCATACGTAGCCTTGGCTACTTGCCTCTGCATAAAAGGCATTTTGGTAAAGTATAAAACGAGGATGTTGCGGGAAACCGTACGAAGAATATTAACACTCGGTGTATTAAAACCGGCTTACTAGCTAACTTTACTTGGCGCATTAAGAGAAAGTGCATATTGGTAACCCAACGGCGAATTTCGTCATTATCTTTTGGCATAATTAAACGACGATGCTAACTGTGAGATTTCTGTGTAATCTCGATGATGAGGACTTAAGCCTATTTATAGGCATTTTATAAGATGATATTCAGATATCGATTACAGTCGATCGGGGATGTGTGCAAACCAAGGATACATTTACATAAAAATTCCGAGAAATATGGAGAATTAAGGAAAATATCCTGGTTTTCTCTGCTACAATCCTGTCACATTTTGTCGATAATGTTTTTCACGGTTTGTACAAGTGCCACGTCGTAGTCGTCGCGTCTAGCTGGCGGTCCATATTCCGAATTAATATTGGGATACAAGTTAACTCAATCCCAAGTTTTCTGTTTGTAGATGTATTGAAGAAGCTTGCACGGCTCATCCCAAGTTTTCCTTGCTACAATCCTGTTACGTTTGGTGGAAAAATCCGAAACGCGCCGTCTTAAGTGGCTCTGTATCTCCCGACAATATGCAGGGGATACAGACAGTAGAAGAGAAGTTAGGGGTTTTTTTTTCCATGTCATCTTTGCCGAGGTATAATTCAGTAACGACGTGAAAACGCCATGTAGGATTAACTAATGGTGATTTTGGACGGAAGGCTAATGGTGATAGAATTGGCACAAAAGTAAAAGTTAGGGTTTTTTTTATGAGATAAAAAAATAGTTTTGAATATAATTTGACAAATGTTAAAGTTGGGTTTTTTTGGATATTAAACTAGTAGAATTAGGACAAAAGTAAAAGTTATGAGCTTTTCTTAGTATCAGGCCCGTAAAATTGGGACAAAAACAACAGTTGAAGGTACTTTATGAGATAATTAGGATGAATGCTAAAGTTGATGTTTGTTTTGGGTATTTGGCCT
The DNA here is from genome assembly GCA_019149425.1 of Psidium friedrichsthalianum. Taxonomy (NCBI): domain Eukaryota; kingdom Viridiplantae; phylum Streptophyta; class Magnoliopsida; order Myrtales; family Myrtaceae; genus Psidium; species Psidium friedrichsthalianum. The sequence continues at coordinate 13,226 of JAGVVM010007090.1, forward strand.
CTCGGTAATACAATCTCAAAATTTAGGTTTGATCAAATCCCTCGTTGTCGAGCCAGCTCGGTCGCGACCGGGCCCGGCTGCCCACACCTCCCGCTGGCCGGAGCTAAATCTCCATGGAGTATCCGGTTCGAGTAATGCTGGGCGTATTTATGATTAGTATTCTTAGCATTATGCATCCGCGTCGACTCTTCACATGACTAAGCATGCTCGCATTCGAAATCAATCGCGTGATGAGCATAACCTTTTTCCTGGGCCATGCCCTGGACAATGGAAAAAGCAGTGACATTAGAAAACCCAGTCTTGGCATGTGATCGTGAACTCCAGCAGACTGCGGGAAAATGACATGACCCATCGATTTCCATCTCACAACACGCAAAACACCCCTGTCGTCTCATGCCCACCCGAGCTTCGATCGGCTTCTCGTCCTAACGTTCGACGTTTGATTCGTGGCCGTCGGATTGAACGGTCGATGTTTTGTTAGGGAAAGGGGAAGCGCGAGCGATCGAATTCGAGATCTGCGGTACAGATTCGATGAGGGGATCATCGTTGTTGAAGACAAAGCTGCAAGGGAATTTCGATTCGAACTTCCGTCCCACAAGAAGAATACAACACTAGAGTTCCTGAGTTACCATGCGACAGACAAGCACAGAACATAAAAAGCTGTGTCGGTTCACAAAGAAGCTACCTGAACTAATATTCCTTCAAAGGTCACGAGCTTCCCGTTTCGGTAAAAGAGGAAGTTTCTCTGTCTTAGGCTAAGACTCTCTGCCTCGCAATGTCGGACCGAGAATTTAAGAGTCCACTTATTCAAACAAAAATTATTTTCGAAAAATTAATTTTGACTTTTCAGTATTTGGATGAAGCAAAATTTTACGAAAAACGTTTTCTGTGGACCGAAAATAAAAATTTAGATTGGGGTCAAAAGGAAATCATTTTTCCAATCAACAAATAAATGAAAACTAACCATTTTACTTGAAACTGATTTTCATGAAAAATATTTTCCTTTATCGTAAAGTTTTCGGCGAACAAACACACCATATTTCAAGGAAAACTGTTTTCAGGGAATTGTTTTCTGACTTTTTAATGTTTTGAATGAAGGGAATCTATTCGATATACGGAGAACATTTTTCATGCATTGAAAATAACAAGCTTAGATTAGGACTTAGGAGAGAAAACGACTTCCCTTCCAGATGAGATGAAAATCACTTTTCTAAACCACCGATAAATGAAAGCTAATCATTTTCCTTCCATGAAAAATATTTTCCTTTATCATGAAATGTTCAATGAAACAAATCCATCCTAAAATTCTAAATTAGTTAATCTTTTCTTTCATGAAATGCTTACCTGATAGCATAAGTTTTTTTTTTTTAACCTAGATGACGGAGGCCACCACTAGCCGTCTCAACCATCGACATTGACCAGTGAAACACATCGCTTGAAATGTCGACATTGAATGGAAGGGAAAGTGTGAAATACTTTATAAGTTAGAATGCTATTGTAGTATTCTAAATAGAGAAATGGGCAAGTGGGTAAGATCTCACAATATCCGCGTGTAGGTGCGCGATTATTAGGCACTTAGCATGCTTGCGCAATCACGGTTGGAATTAGCACTACTCAGCAATTATTTTTTTTCATTTTTGAAATAGTAATAATAAATTAATTGTTAGACACTCTCGTAACCTTTGGAGTGTTTGCATTTGTTTGGATATAACCACCGGTTAGGCATGAAGAGGTATGTTCGAATTATCTGTTATTAAACATGAAGAGTTGTGTTCGGATATATTTATTTTAGAAATGAAGAGTCATCTTCTCTTCAATTACATATACACACATATACACACACTACTATTTTGTTCACAATTAGAACTTCAACTTCCAGAACTTTCATTTTCGTTTTTTCTGATAGAAACACACAGCCTTCTTCTCCAATGCTTCCTTTAGAGATCCTAGAGAAATATCAGAATTGATATCTGCTATTCTCACTGAGACTTTATTGTATCATAGAGGATATTTGCTGGAATTCATTATAATATTGTGGGGCAAATAAATTCTTAAAATAGTGTTATCACAACTCAAAATCCGATTTCATTTCATCCTATTCCCGACGGTGTTTTCCAACGGATACCACCAACACCAAAGTTCATCTAGCGTTCTAACATAAGCACCTATTGTTATTTGGTCCGTGACAAAAGGAAAAATCACCCTAAACCCATTTCAATCCGTCTCATGAGATATCATTATGAACGTTGAATAGGATATTTCTTTTCCCCCCTCCAAGGAAACGATTCCGCGTTCAGCCTCTGCAAAAAGAGCAGGTAATGTGTGATCGAAACAGCTCGTTGCTGCTCGTACCTGATCAAGTCCGCTGAAGATGCTCTGGGCAACTGTCGGTTCTTTTTCTTCCTTTTCTGGCAGATGATCTCGTTGTGCTTCCGACCTCGTTCTGAGTTCCAAACCCACCAAAGATTTGAGGGAAGATCTCCCCCCCCACCAAAAAAAAGTACAATTGGATGATTGTCTAGCTTAGAGGGAAGAGAAATTATTGTACTGTAACATGGATCCCAAGTGTCTGAGTTGCTCAGTGCAGCAAATAATTCAAGAGCATGAAGATTATCTGTAGTGAGTCTGCTCGCGGGTGTTGACCCGTTTTGCTATTTCAAGAAGCTAGTAAGGGCTCGATCGCACGGGATGGGATATAAATGGTGCTCGATTCAAAGGGTCGACAGATGGATTCATGAGCGAATTGGGCGAATACTCGCTCGAATTTGATTGTCCACGTTGCCGAGCGTAAATGGTTTCGGATTCAAGCCGTCGATTCGGACATTTAGCTGATGTTCTGCGCGGTACATAAAATCTAACGGGGAAGGTCATAGTCCTGAAATTTACCAACCAAAAATGGGTTTTTTTTTTTTTCCCAAATCATGAGGAACAGGTATTTCAATGTGCGATAAGAAGTGCAATGTGGGATCTACACTCTGGCTTGTCCCTCCCAGCTGTTTCTGCAGGTCTCCCCATCTGGGTTCTTTGAAGGGACATTTTCTTAGGGTTCCACTAATCAAATGTAAAGACCTCAGTCTTTTAGGTGGGTAAATCACGATTTCACGAAATACTCTCTCAATCTATGGAATATCCAAACCTCCGCGCTAAAATTTTAAAAAACCTCAGTGTTTGGAGGGAAAAAAAAGGAAAAACACTTCGAATGTGTGAGATAAAGAGAGAGAGAGGGGAATGGAGTTTCTTGAAGGACAATAATGCAGAAATCTCATGTGCCTCATGGCTCGATTGAGGGATCATGTGATGTTGATCTCTCGTGAATGCCAGTTTTGTATCGTTCCTCTGGCTAAAAACTCACAGACAGCGCCATGTCCTCTTAAAAGGTAAAGCAAAAACACTTTCCCCATAGCTTTTACGCAGCTACTTTCACCATAACAAAGCACCAATCCCTCCCCCTCCTCCCCCTTTATGAGTCGTCATTATTTACCTGTCTTCAATTTTCATTATCTGGGTGAGCTCGGCGGCCGGCCGCCGTTAGATCCGCTCGGGATCGTCCGGAACCCGATCGACGGATGCGGTCACGTTCAGATTGGGCATCTCAGCGGAGTTGGGGGACAAGTCTCAAGCTCTTTAAGTTATCAAGGAGAGCGCAGTGTGATGTGAACAGTTAACGGAGGAGAGCGTTGGATACAGAATGAAGCAAGCTGGCGGTTACAGGCGGTTCCAACCACGCAACCGAACCCAGTGGAGGGATTCGCAAGCGTTCTGATCCGTCCACCTCACCCATCGCAAGCGAAAAATTTACCCAAAAAATCCTAAATTTATTTCTTTTATAGATTCAGTCTTCAATTTTAATTTTATCAATAGAGTCCTAAATTTTCTCAGATTTTGCAAATTGAGTTTGTCCAACCCATTTTGACCGGAAATACTGATGTAGATGTCAATCGTCTTATGTGACACGACCGGCACTCATGTAGATAATTATTAACCAATTTGTAATATTTTTTCGAATTATATTACTTTTTGATTTTTTTTTCTTAATGGCTAACGAGAGTCGTCGGGCCATTGTGGCCACGGGCAAGGCCAACCTTGCCTAGACCCACGCCGATGAGGCATCGGGGCCCTAGCTTGCGACCGGCAAGCATTAGGCGACCCTCACCCAACAGTCGGTGAAGGCAGGGTGACCTTCACCAACTTTTAAGAAAATATATATAGTTCCACCGGCGACCTTATTTCGAGTTAATCACAATATTCCAATAGCCTATGCCATGTAGTTTGCTTGAGTTATATCATTAGATGAGGAAGACTCAACACAATTTGAGCATTCGATCTATACTAACTATCTAATTAATGTAGGCTTCACTCCCTTCGTGTGTTTTTTTTTTCGCGAGAAAATAAATATTTTTAAAAAAATTGATCTCATGTATGGATTGAAATAAATTAGTCAATGAAAAACGTATTCATTATTGATAATAATTTATATTCATGACATTTTCGTGCATGATGAATGTATGTTTTGTTCATCGGTATTTTTCTTAAAAAAAATAATTTTTTTTCCAAGAAATCAACGGACAACAGTAAATCAGACCAAATTTAATGATCAAATCTCCGTTTCATTTTTAGGATATACCTGGTCGATAGAACTCTCTGTCAGAATACAGATATAAATACTAGAGCCTGTTTACCTTCGATGTTCTGCTCTGCCCGGCCCACCCACCTCTGCAGAGTCGCCTACAGAGCTACTGCTCTCTGTCTCCGCTCCTCTCTCTCTCTCTGTCTCTCTGTCTCCGCCCCCAAACCCGCCAATGCCGGCCACACTGCGCAAGAACCTCAACCTCTGCTTCACGAGGTGGAAGCCTCCGCTCTCACCCCAATCCCCGTCCCCACCGTTCTCCGCCACCCCCACCTCCACCCTCATCAAGAACTTCAAACGCCCTCTACGACCCCACCCTCCACCCCTCCTCCCCCTCCTCGACCTCCGCCGCCGCCGACCTCGACCTCGACCTCGCCGCCGCCTTGGCCTCGCAGCGGTTCTTCTTCTCCTCCCCGGGCCACTCCAACTCCATCATCGACTCCGCGCCTTCCATCGCCGCCGCCGCCCCCCCGCCGGAGCGCGCGGCTCCCCTCGTCGACGACAGCGTTGCCGTCCCCACCTACTCCCCCAACCCGTACGCGGACTTCCGGCGGTCCATGCAAGAAATGGTGGAGGCGCGCCAGCTGTTCGACGTAAAGTCCGACTGGGACTTCCTGCACGAGCTGCTCCTGTGCTACTCGCGCTGAACCCCAAGAGCACCCACAAGTTCATCGTCGGCGCTTTCGCCGACCTACTCGTCAGCCTTATGTCGCAGCCACAGCAACGGAACGGCCGCATCGGAGTCAGAGTATTCCCACGGTGGCAACGGATGTAAGGCTTTCCGGCGCCGCTTAATTAGATTACGATAAATACTACGCAAACCATGTTCGTGCAGTCGATTAAACGAAAGAGGGATCACCATGTCCTAATGAATTCTTCTTTTTTATTTTTTTTTGTGGGGTTAGGTGTCATATAAGGGCTTTCCGACTCTCTGTCTTCATGTCGTGTACATCAAATCATAAATATTTCCAAACTGCGTTCTATGGACTATGGAGTAACATGGCCTACTTATCACTCGTCTTGTCCAATTTGGATTAGTCTCTAAGTAGGAATCAATAAATTAAGCTGATATTATATTCACTTTTGCTGTCTTTTCTTATTTTGCTGCTGTAATTTAATGGAAAAGAGCTGAAGGGACCACAGCCACACTATTCTGGGCAGAGGGCAGTATTTGGCTGTTGTCGTATTCATCGGGTGCTGGTTTTTGCGGATCGGGTGATAAATCCTTGACTCAACAATGGGAAGAAATATGACCGTCATCGCCGATTCCGGAAAACAAAAAATCGAGGACTCCGATTGGAGTCCGGCTATGCACTTGGTTGATCGACTATGAATATGAACATCATTCCCATCTGATTTTTGATTTAAGTGTTTGCTATCCGTAATATAACTCGCTCATAAGACGTGTAGTCGGATAGACCATTACTATTGGTGTAATGAATAATGCTGAGTCCGAAAGTTAATTTCCTCAGTGATGCTGCCCCCAAGG